>CATIWR010156717.1:0-29455 GCA_949677035.1 Omphalea diandra
TGTTTAAATTTTAATTCATCTAATCATATTTAAAATTAATTTATTTTCTTAATTAAAAAATTTTTACTTTTCAAACTATTTATATTTAATTTTTTATCAAAAATTATAAAAAATTAATTGTTCATATTTTTTGTGAATAAAAATAAAATATAATTTTTGAATAAGAACAGTAAATTTTTATTTTAATATTAAATGTGTCATTAATTTTTATTTTAATATTAAATATATCATTATTTTTATTAAATATTTTGAATAATAACAGTAAAATAAAAGAAAATTATATTTGTATATATAAAGGTATTTTTGTCAATTTAAAATTAACCTTCCATTTCATTCCAGTGCAAACAAACAAAATTAATTTCAAACCATTCATTTTCATTCCTACCATCCCAAACATAAATATAATTTAACACTTTCTTTTCAAACCAAATCAATCAATTTCATTCCATTAATAACACTTTTGATCCATTGTAAACCATCCATCCAAACACGGTGTTAGGGACCATTTGGATAGGTGTTCACTTGAAACTAATGTGTATTTGGATTTGACATTGTGTTTTTTTTTTTTTTAACAATGTTTAGCTTGTAACTCAATTTCAAATTCATGATCATTTCAAATCATATCCATTAAAATACTTCAGGAAATTGGTAGTAGCAGAATTATTTCCAGCCTTGAAAAATCAGTACCAATTGGGATTGTTTGAGTCAGTACGGCTAAGGCTCCTTTTTGTATTGAGTTTATGTATGTATATACCTGTATGGAACCTGTAGTGCAAAACGAAAGCCTGATTTCTCATACAGCGATGCATAAACTTGGAGATCTTCCTCAGAGAACCATGGTGGTAGAGGAGTAGAAGGATCAACCAAGTCCATGATCTCTTGGTCATCTCTTGCTGTTGGTGGCTCAGTCCCAGAGAAGAGAATATAGATGTTCTTTACCACTGTTTTAACATCTAACCGTCCAAAATCTGCTTCAGCTCTCCCTGGCTCCTGGATTTGATTAATGTCGTCATTATGTGAATAGGCTTCCCAATAATGGTAGAAAGTTAGAAATATTTAAAGGTGTAAATATTTAAAACACAGAAGAAAGTAAGAATACAACCTGCCATCTTGTTATGTAGAAACCTTTTGGCATGAGATCATTTTTAACGGCATTATGACCTGGTAGCAAGAAAGGAACGCCTAGTGTTATGAAGCCAGACACCCTATTGAGATGGAGGGCAGCTAAGAGGCTGATTGTTAGAGCTCCAAAATCCTTGCCGATTAGAAAAACCTGGAATACCCAAAAAAAAAAAAATCCATTTTGCACCCAGACCTTTTATTTAGATGACCTTCGCAAGTATTGGATTCCAACAACTACCAGTCCTTGAGCAGTTGATTAACAAGGAAACACTTTTCACCAAAATTTGTTTCGGAGCAGTGTCTACAAAAGAATGGATCATTTGGTGAGATGCCAACTAACCTGACTGATGCCAAGAGTATCAAGAAGGGCGATAATATCATCAACAAGGTCCAGCAACGTTCCTTTCTCTGGTTCAGGTGGCTGATCAGAGAGTCCGTAGCCCCTGTAATCAATAGCTATTGCCCTATACCCAGCACCTGCAACGGCAATCATTTGGTGCCTCCATGTGTACCAGATTTCCGGGAATCCATGTAGGAACAACACAACCTTAGTACCTGCTTACGGATGAATATGACCACTCAGTCAAGAAAATAGCAAATCAAGGAGAGAAAGTAGTGATATAAGAAGAATTACCAGTGCCAATCTCTGCCACATGTAGTTTCAAACCTCTAACTTCTACATAGGTGTGCTTGATCTGTTCCATGGCTAAGTGATGGTGAGAAAGCAAAAACACTTCCAAAGGATAGGAAGAAGTGAGTGGTACATATCTGTCAATCAGGTATAATTGAAGACAAAGTTAGGCAGTACAGGGTGTGACCGCACTTTTGCACTTCGTCCGCAAGTGTGGTTAAATTTTTTTACAAAAACTAGGCGTAAATGGATCCTGACCCGTTAAAACACAAAATTTTTGTGTTAAACGGGTTGATCTATGACTGTTAAAAATGGGTGTGTAAGGGATTGACTGTAATCGGTTGACCTGCTTAATTTCATGGGTTGTGGTGGATCGTGTCAATCGGATCCAATCCATTTATGACCCATATATTTAGAATCATGTTAAGGGTTAATATAGTTATGTGATTAAAACAAATTAAAAAATAAAAAAATGAAATGACAAAAAATACCACATACAAAAGAACAAACTACATAAAATTTTAAGGTTTAAAAAGTCAAAAAAAAAAAAAAAAAAACCAAGAAAGAATATCTTAACAAAACAAAAACCCTAATATCTTTCGTCAAAGCCGGCGCGTGTCTCCTTTCTCTTCTTCATCAAACAAAAACCCTATTTTGTTTGTTCAAAACGCATATTCAAGCCCATCAAGAATTAATTGCATTTTGCACGTTTAGTCTCTCAGTTTTTTTTTTTTTTCGTTATATTAAGCTCTTGAACTTCTGTTTTCCTAATCCATTTTGAGAACCTATTCAATGTCAGAAATAAAATTTATCGGAAATGTGTTGTCCTTTTTTTTTTTTAACAATAATACAGATATTTTATTTATAAAATGTTATACGTTGTTTACAAAAGATAGTATCTTCAAAATCTTAGGATACCAAATGCAGCATTTTCAAAGAATTTTTTTCCTATAATTTTTTTTAAAAAAAATTGTAATTCTTGAACTTCTATTAATTAATGTTTCATGAATTTTTATTTTTTATTAAATAAGTTCTCAATGTAAAAAAAGCAAATTTCCAAAGTTTAATAAAATATAAAAAATGGTACTCAGTCGATAAAATTAGAAAAAGTTAAGGGCTAAAAAATGGACCAGGGTTGAGGCAGCTGACCGGTTTCTGACGGCTTTCCTTCTTCAAAATGGACCATTGGCCGAGAAAATATATGGTAGAAAAATTGGCCTTTTATCCAACTCTATAACTTGAGGGCCCTTTTTTCTTTCTTTTATTTTATCAAGAGGATCCTCTTTTTTTTTATATGAATTAAAATAGTAGCTGGCTAGGACTAAAGGGTCAGTGGAGCTGAGTAACTATATCTTACAGCTAAAACATTCATTTTGAACTTGCTTGTTTTTAAACCATTAGGCTGTTGCTTAAGTTGGGTGTGTATCAAGAATTGAGTTTTATGAGCGATTTTACCGTAAAAGCTCAGTTTGTGATTTAAAATCTATTGAGTTGATTGCATTCGCTATTTGTATTTTTTAATATAAGCTTTAATTTAAGTTCAAATTTGTGATTTCTTTGTTTGGAGAAGTCTTCAGTCTTATTAAGTTGTTTTTTTTCTTTTTGCAAAACATGTAAACAAATTGTATTATTATTTATTCTTTTTTTAAATTTATTAAAATTAATTTTTAAATTTATTTCATTTACTTGATATATTGCATTTATTCAATTTGAAACACTCAAACATGATAATAATAGTAATTGTAAATATATAATATTAATATTATAAAAGAAAAAAATTCAAACATGCTTTGGAACTATGCCCATCATTTTCCTTATTACTGTAACAATATATTTTAATTGTGAAAGGAGGAAAAATATATATATAATAGGCTATGGATTTGAAATTGACAAAGGACAATTTATCAAACATAATAAAAAAAAGAAAATTTCTGAGTCTCTCACATGAAGGGCGTTTGAGTTTTGTAATGGGATTATCAACTTGGTTAATGTGCATGTTTGTGGAGGAAGTTGATGATTAGCTTATTCACTTGCTGTGGGAGCTTTTCATTAGCATAATGGTTCCCCTCTTCCAAGAATTCAATCTCCAAATCAGGCGCATTATGCTTAACCAGCCCACTTCTTATGTAGTCATCCATGCCTGGAGTCGAGGTTAGGAACGCATCCTTCTCACCCATTATCAGCAGTGCGGGACAGGTTACTTTTGGATCAGTTATTCCACAGTCTATTCCTAAACTCCTGCATGACGTTACCAACTACTTAAAAACCCACATTCAGGGTGTCTTTATCATAACTGGTAAATTTACTCTTTAGTGACTTGTAGATCATAAGTTGGAGACGTGAAAACAGTCTCTTTTGCAAATATATATTGCAATTGTCAAGCTGTGTACTAATACCCAACCTTTTTATCCTTTCTGCAATAATCATAGAAACAGAAAAAAAAAAAAATCCTTGTAGATATGTACCTGTAAGGAACCTGTAATGGAAAGCAAAATCCTGACTTCTCATATAGAGATGCATAAACATCCAGATCTTCCTCAGAGAGCCATGGGGGTATTGGAGCAGAAGGATCAACCAAGTCCATAATCTCTTGGTCATCTCTAGCTATTGGTAGCTCAGTTCCAGAGAAGAGAATGTAGATGTTCTTTATTACTGTCTTGACATCTAGCCGACTAAAATCTGCTTCAGCTCTCCCTGGCTCCTGAAATTGATTAGCATTTGGAAGGATTTGAGTAATATTAGAAACAAGCACTGTCATTGATCAAAATACAAGAGATTACATGATGAGAACGGTATATATATATTACCTGCCACCTTGTTATGTAGAAACCTTTGGGCATGAGATGATGAGTTTGGACAACATCAGGGCCTGGAAGCATGAAAGGAACACCTATCGTTATGAAACCAGACACCTTCTCTGGGTAGATAGCAGTTACTATGCTCATTGGTCCAACTCCAAAATCCTTCCCAACTAGAAAAACCTGCAAACACCATTATATTATAAGTATATATACACTCGGCTTGAGGAATACATTGTGCCTGTCCTTATTAATCGTGTCGATAGCCATTAGATCAATATGTGCGTAGTCACACTAACCTTACTGATGCCAAGAGTGTCAAGAAGGGCAACAACATCATCGGCAAGATCCTTCACAATGCCTTTCTCTGGCTCAGGTGGCTGATCAGAGAGTCCATAGCCCCTGAAATCTATTGCTATCGCTCGGTAGCCAGCACCTGCGACTGCAATCATTTGGTTCCTCCACGTATACCAGATTTCAGGGAATCCATGCAAGAATAACACCACCTTCTGACCTGCACACACAAGCCCAGGTAGATTAATGTTTAATCTAAAAATTAGTGCACAATTGCATATAAATGTAATGAGCACCCGAGAATAGAATAGAAAAGGGAGCTAACTACCAGTGCCAATCTCTGCCACATGCAGCTTTAGTCCTCTTACTAGGACATAACTGTGCTTGATGTGTTCCATTGCTGAAAGCGAGGGTGGAATGGCATGAGGAAGATGGGTGACTAAATAAGGGAATCTAACATCATCTAAGTGTCCATTTGCAAGTCAAAAACAGTAGGCGCGATGGCGGAATATAAACAAAAACTTGACGACGCTGCAATGCCAGCCAGAATTGAAAATTACAAGGAAATCAACAAAGCAGGAATTTTTTAATCACCAATGGGCACATCCATTCGCCAGATACATATTAAAATATACGTCTGCTCCATGCTGTAGCATCTTTCAAACATAAGAATTACAAAGCAATTTAGTGGCCATTTTCGACAAGCCTAAATTACTTTGATTTCAAAGAGATGATTAACTTATTACTGATAAACCATATGAAGAAATATATTGGCATGAAAGCCAACTGTTACTATATGACACAAGAGAATTGTTTATGTTGTGGGCCAGTTTCCTATTTGAACGAGTTTTTTTTTACTGCACTCAACTTAATTACACCCCTATTTCAAGGGAAAGATGTTAAATAATGGCTGATAATCAAAGACAATTTTACTCAGAGTTCCAGTATAGGGAGTACGGGAGTAGAGTCTCGTGGTACGATACAATTTTATTAAAGAGTCGAAAATTTCCACAGAATGGTATTTGTGTAATTTTTTTAAGGCAATCAGTTACAAGTATAAAAAAGGTTTAAAACTCTATCCTGTAATAAGTAGTAGCCACTGGTGCTCTCTTTCAATAAAAACAAACCGAAAACCCCCTGTGGATGTAGGCAAATTGTTGAATCACATAAATTTTTGTGTCTTATGTGTTTGATATCACTTTCTCTTTAATTTTATGTTCATAGATTGAATCAAAATTGTGCTCTAAGATGTTAAAACTTCCAACAAGTGGTATCAGAGTTTCTGGTTAGGATTAGTGGATTAGGAGTGCGTGCCAAGTTTGATAAGTTCGACGGTAAGGAAAATTTCTCTATATCGCAGATGAGAGTAAACAATCTGTTAATTTAGATGAAGGTTCACAAGGTTTTAAAAGGAATGAAGCCCACAAACACAGATGAAGAAGATTGGCAAGATATAGAGTCAATCATCTTCAGTACAATCCAGATGTGTTATGCGGATTCAGTTGTGTATGATGTAATCAATGAGAAGATATCAAAGGGTTTATGAATGAAACTGAAGAGTTTATTCATGTCCAAAAACGTCACCAATAAGTTATTTTTGAAACGCGATATATTTTGGTTTAGAATGGAAGAAGGTGGAGACCTAGGAAATCACATAACCCATTTCAATCAAAAGATTAGAGACTTATTGTGCATGGATGTAAAATTGAATGACGAGGACAAGGTGTTAATGCTTATGTGTCCTCTGTCACCATCATTCATTCAATTCAACACGACCTTGCTGTATGGGAAGGAAATGCTAGACTATGATGAAGTGATGCAAGCTCTTAGGTCCCATATGTCAATGCAGAAGTTGGAGACAAGAAACTCTCAAGCTGAGGGTTTGTCAGTTAGTTCAGAATATAGCCGAGGCAAAGGAACAAACAAAGAATAAAAGAAAGGAAAGTCAAGAGGCAAGTGTAAGTCAAAGATGTCAAAATTTCAAATGTCACCATAAAGGTCACAATAATAAAGATTGTCCTTTATTGAAGAATCGGGGAGCTAAAAAGAAAATATAACTTTAAGTTCAGCTAGTGTTGCTATACATACTTCAAAGGAGGAAAATATTATGGTAGTTTCAACAAAAGGTATTGACCTTGTCTCCACATTGGATCGAGAACGGGGTCAGAGGGATAAAAAATGGCTAATTCATATAGAGCCATTGAACCGGCCATATGAAACATACACTCTATAGCCTCATCACATTATACTACACATAAAGATTGGTTCCATAGTTATAAGGCTTGCGATGATGGTACTATAACTTTGGGTAATAATTATACTTGTAAGGTTGTGGGAATTGAAAGTGTTAGAATTACGACGTTTGATGGTATAATCAAAACATTAGAGAATGTCAAATATGTTCCTAAATTAAAGAAGGACCTGATTTCATTAGGATTGTTAGAGAAGACATTACATGGTTTTTCAACAGCTCCAGGTAGTGGAATTCTTAAGGTTTCCATTAGTGCTATGACTATGATGAAGGGGACGCGGATAGCAAACAATTTGTACAAGCTAATGGGCAATACTGTTATTGGTAATGGCTCTGCATGTTCATCAATAGAGGATCAGATGCCTCTAAACTCTGACATATGTGGTTAGGTCATATCAATGAGCAGGGCTTGCAAGAACTTTAAAAGAGGAAACTACTGAATGAGGTTACACAGTGTCATATTAGGTTTAACGAATTTTATGTTTATGGTAAACATAATAGAGTTCAGTTCAAGTCTTCCTCATAAAAAAGTAAGCAAGTGTTAGAGTTTGTTCACTTAGACGTTTGGGGTCTAGCACAAACAACAGCAAAAGGAAAGGCCAGGTATTTTGTGACTTTCATTGGTGACTTCTCCCAAAAATTTTGTGTGTATTTTATAAGAGAGAAAAGTGAGGCTTTCTCTAAGTTCAAGGAATGGAAAGCTAGTGTTGAAAAACAAACAGGGAAGAGCTTAAAATGCTTGAGATTTGATAATGGCAGTGAGTACACATCTAACGAGTTCACATATTTCTACAACAAAGAGGGAATTGAAGGTATTTCATAGTTCCTAAGACACCCGAAAGGATTAATAGGACATTGTTAGAGAGAGCTAGGGCAATGAGATTACAAGCAAGATTACCTAAGCAGTTCTAGGCAGAAGCACTAAATACTGCTTATTTCACATTAAATAAATCACCTTCAAAGAAATTAGAGGGGAAATCCGCACAACAAGTTTGGATAGGTAACGATGTCGATTACTTTGTACTCAAGGTATTTGGATGTCCAACTTATGCTTTAATTCCCAGTGATGAGAGAATAAAACTGCATTCAAAATTCAAGAAATGCATCTTTATCGATTATGGAAAATGAATAAAGGGATATAGACTTTAGGATTGTAAGGCGCAAAAGGAGATAATTAGTAGGAATTTGATGAGCATATTATGGTAAATAAGCATGAATTATCTCAAGTAAAAACTACATATTCAAGCTCCAAGGTAGATGTAGAGTTTACTCTAAATAGTCCTTCAAGTTTAGTTCAGCCAATAATTGAATCAAAAAGCGGTGATGATGATTTAGAGAGTACAGAAGAGCAACAACATCAACATGAGCATAGTATTGCCATAAATAGACCCAGATGCACAATTAGACCTCTAGCCTGATATCGTATAGACAATGAGTCAACCTTTTTTGCTTTACTAACAAGTGATGGAGAGCTAGTTATTTTTAAAAAGTTATATCCATTTCAGAAAAAGAGAAATGGTTAGAAGTTATGGCTGAAGAGATGGAGTCATTGCAAAAGAATCAAACATTGGAGTTAACAAAACTTCCTAAGGATAAAAAGGCAATTGGGTGTAAGTGGGTCTACAAACAGAAGGAAGAAGTTTCAGAGAACAAAGATATACGATTTAAAGCACAGTTGGTGGCAAAGGGGTACTCACAAAAAAAAGGGATTGACTACAAATAAGTGTTCTCACCAGTGGTTAGACATACCACTATTAGGTGTTGTTGGCTTTGACAGCTCAGTTAAATTTGAAGCTAGAGCAATTAGATGTCAATACAACTTTCTTTCATAGTGAATTGGAAGAGCACATTTATATGGAACAAGTAGAGGGATTTGTGAAGCTGGGAAAGGATCACCTAATGTGTAAGCTCAATAAGTTTCTTTATGGGTTGAAGTAGTCCCCAAGACAATGGTACAAGCGATTTGATTGACACATGATGAGTATTAGCTTTAACCGTTATGAGTATAATTGTTGTCTATACTTTAAATCTTTGAAAGATGGTTCTTTCATTTATTTGTTGATTTATGTTTATGATATGCTAATTGTTGCAAGAGACATGAAAGATGTGTGTAATCTTAAATCTTTGTTGAGCAAAGAATTTGACATGAAAGATTCAGGAGTTTTAAACAAAATTCTTAGCATGGAAATCAACAAAGAAAGAACAAGAAGTTATGGTTCTCACAAATGAAGTATATCGAAAAGGGTATTGGATAGGTTCAGTATTGACAAGGTAAAACCAATCATTACTCCACTGGCTAATCATTTCAATTTGTCAAGCTCTCAATTTCCTAAAGTAAAGGATGAATTGCAGTACATGTCAAAGGTACCTTATGCTAGCACAGTGGAGAGTTTGATGTATGCAATGGTTTGTACAAGGCTTGACTTATCCCAAATAGTTAGTGTGGTTAGTAGGTTTATGGCTAATCTAGACAAGGAACACTAGTAGGATGTAAAGTGGATTCTTTGATACTTGAGATGTACGCCTGATTATGGAATTTATTTTGATATAGTAAATGATTTAGTGTCTATTATTGGATATGTGAATTTAGATTATGTTGGAGATATGGATGATAGAAAATCTACTACAAGCTATGTCTTTACACTTGTAAATGGTGCAATTAGTTGGAGGTCAACTTTGTAAAGTGTAATTGTTTTATCCACTACAGAGGTTAAATACATGGCAATAACAGATATAACTAAGAAAGCATTGTGGTTAAAAAGGCTTTTCTCAAAGATAAAATAGGCTATGGATATTTACTGCCGCAGTCAAAGTGTCATTGAATTGTCTAAGAATTTGGTGTATCATGCGAGAACAAAACATATTGATGTGAGATATCATAAACTCAGAGAGAGGATTACTTCGGGTGAGATTCTGTTATTAAAGAGCACACAAAGGATAATGCAACAGATATGTTGACAAAAATGCTACCTTTGGAGAAGTTCAAACATTGTTTGGACTTGCTCCAAGTCACAAACTGAAATGTTGTGAAGATGTTGGGCTCTGAGTGGAGGTATGAATCTTCAAGGTTAAGCGGGTCTTCTAAAGGGGTGATTATTCACCAAGGTGGAGATTGTTAAATAATGGCTGATAATCAAAGATAATTTTACTCAGAGTTTCAACATTAGGGAGTGTGGGAGCGAAGTCCCACAGTACGGTATAATTTTATTAAAGAGTTTAAAATTTATATAGAATGACATTTATGTAGTTTTTCTTGGGCAATTAGTTACAAGTATAAAAGAGTTAAAACTCATCCCAGTTAATAAGTAGTAGCCACCGGTGTTCTCTTTTTGTAAAAACAAATTGAAAACCTCCCATGGACGTAGGTAGATTGCCGAACCACATAAATCTTTGTGTCGTGTGTCATTGATTTCACTCTCTTTAATTTTCTGTTTATAGATTGAATCAGACTATGCTCTAAAACGTTAAAAATTCCGACAAAAGAGACTCAACCTTCATGAAAAGTCTGAAACTTTAGTCTGCATAATTAATTTAACTGCAAATCAAATTTCCAAATGAAGCTTATAACTAAAGCAAATACCCTATTGCCAAACGAGAATGCTAGACTCTCCTAAGAGTTAAGGATTAGTGATTTTGAATCCCTAAGATTTTCGCATGAATCATTATACTCTCAACTAAACATGACATAACAAAACTGAAAAACGAAAACAATTATGAAGGAAAAATGATATTAGTCTCTTAGGCAATCAGCTTCATGAAGGACATATCAGTTGCTACAAATCCCTACTAAAACGCAAAACAATAATGCATGGAGGCTGGTGCAGCTCATAGCACTTAATGGCCACATATTTGGACTTCGCATGAAGACTTGATGAATTAAATATATATCTGCTAGTAAAGCCCAACGACTCCAATTTGATTTTGATCTCTCCCACATTGTTTAACAAAAGATGGCGGTTCAAATATCCCCATATTATTTGTTACTGACGCAGCTTAATGCTATCCACTGTCTTCTTATTGTAGCCATATAGTCATAGATATCCACCCACATATTCGGAGGACAGCCTGACCGCCTAATTAAAGTGGCTGTGATCAGTACTCAAAAATTTTTTGGCAACAATAGTAAGTCCAATATTGTAAACTATGATTTTTTAGGCATGGTTTATAGATATTTCTCATTGATTTTTTTTTTCCAAAATAAATTTAAATTTCATATACAACAAGAAAGGTCAAAATATCATTAAGGTGTGCTATTATAGCCTTCCTATATAGGTGGCTGAGGCTATATTATATTACATGCGTGTACAAAATGCAAAGCATTTCCAATAAAACGTTTCGTCCACTCTCAAACGCCTGCAAAAAGAAGCGTTTGTGGACCGCTCTTTGTATTGCCCTGTCATTTGCGATTGACTTTGGGATAGTTTAATTCTAAATTATGTATATAATTTATTAATTATTAAGAATAATTTTATTAAAAAATTAGTTAAAATAATATATGATTATATATATTAATAAAATTATTATTTTAATATTTAAAAATTACACTAATTATGATATTACAACACAATATCATATATGATATTATATTATTTTTTTGAATATTAAAAAGAAAAAATTATATTAATGAGATTCGAACTGAACGTTTATTTTTAAATAGTCTCGTATTATCAATAGATTATAGTGGTACGATATATCAAGAGAGAAAATGGAATGTATATTGCAAAATTTTTTGATAGGTTCCATTACCAAAATGGGCCAATAACCTAGGAGCATCATAACGTTTACTGCCACTCAACCAAATTGGAGGTTGACGTGTGTAGTCTTAATTAGTAATTAATCTTCACCAAGCTGCTGATATGCTATTCGAAGAAAACTATGTTGAAAGCAACCAATGGCAACTTGTAAGGGCATCCATCTCCTCCGGATTAATGGGTAAACTTAATGCATTAGCCCACATTCGGTTGGATCAAAGCAGAGACAAATGACACAATGTACCTTTTTTTAAAAAAAACTTTTATATCTTATATGTTTTGAAAAGATATTATGGTACATTTATTTTTATTTTTTTATGCTTATGTTTTCATTTGTTTTTATTCTTATCTTTTCATATTTTAATTCACTGAGAAATCCTTATTTAGAAAGGTTGTTCATGTTTTGATTCATCAAGTTAGACATCACATGGATTATTCATTGTACGAGAACCCATCTCTTTATTTTTATTTTTTTCATTCATTTTCTCTTTCTAAAAAAAAATGAAGAAGATGAAGATAAAAAAGAAGATAAAGACGAGATTGTGAGATTTTATTTTTATTTTCTAAGATTTAATAATTTTTTTTGTTATTATTATTGTTTAAAATAAAAAATGATGAGTTTTATATATTCTCTCTCTAAGAAAATGAAGACGAGATTGTAGGATTTTGTTTTTATTTTCTATGATTTAATGGTTGCTATTGTCGTTATTGTTGATTAGAATAAAAAATGACGAGTGTTTATATATTTTAGATGAAAAATAGTTAACAAATAAATAGTTTGGAGCTAATAATTAGTCATAAAAAGAGAGAAAATCATGTTGATTAGAGATTGAAAATGATGTTTATATTCTAATTGTTTTTTTTCTTTTTTTTTTTTTTTGTTTATCGATGGTTGCATCAATATAAAATAAACATTTACTTGCAAACTGTTTTCTGTATTTAATTTTTAACAATTTTAAATCAATAATAATTCATTTGTAACCTAGTAATAAATTAAAATAAATCAGTAATAAATTATTTGTAAATATTTTACTAGGATTTTATTTTTATTTTCTAAGATTTAATAGTTGTTTTTGTTGATATTGTTGTGCAGAATAAAAAATAATAAGTTTTTATGTATTTTAGATGAAAAATAGTTAACAAATAAATATTTTTGAGCTAAAAATTAGTCATAAATAGATAGTAAACTATCTTTGTTGGAGGTTGAAGATGATATTTACATTTTAATTATTTTTCTTCTTTCTTTTTTGTTTACTGGTGATTGCATCAACCAAAAATAAATACAAAATAAACATAAACTAAATATTTTTCTACTAATTATTTTTTGTATTTAATTTTTAATAATTTTAAATCAGTAATAAATCATTTGTAATCCAGTAATAAACCAATAATAAACTATTTGTAAACATTTTACTATGTAATGAAAACTAAACGTAAATATCATTTTAAATTTGTATCAACAAAAATAAACATTTTTTTTGCAATTTATTTTCTATATGAAGAATTAAGCGCAAACATCATCTTCAACCTTTAATAACTCAATTTTTTCTCTCTTTTATGATTGATTTTGAGTTCAAATATATTAATTTTTTAATTATTTTTTATCCACAATATATCAAAACTCTTGTTTTATTTATTCTAAACAATAAAACAAGCATTCAAAATCATATTAAAATTGTTTTTAGAGTGAGAAACATATATCACAAATAATTTTCTCTTTTTATAACATATTTTATAAATTTGCAATTGTGTGCGAGAAAAAATATTTATTTTATTAATTTTGATCCATTAAGAAATGTAAATGAATTTAATAAAAAAAATTATGTTTGAGAAAAAAAATAGATAATGGTGGAAGATCGATTTAGAAAATTTATTTCTTAATTTGATGAATCCAGCTGATTAACGTAAAAAAATTATATTTTAGTTTTTAGATAACAAATATGCAATTACTTTTTTTTTTTATAAAGTTTGTTAAGATAAGAAGATTTATTTCTCAAGTTTTATTCAATTCAGTTATTAATAGATTTTGCACACATCATTGTCAAAATTCCGTCAAAATTAATTTTTTAAAAAATTATAAATGTTTAAGGTAAATTTATTATTGTAAATTTAATTTTAGGTATTTGTGTCATTATCCCATCAAGTAGAACCCAATAGCGATATATAGTGGCTTATAGTGTGAATATATAAGATAAATACTGCCATTATTGGGGTCTTTGGTTAAGGGTTTGTAGCGAATGTTGTTCCTCCACAGTGGCTATATGAGATGTGAAACATTTTCCGTGTACTTCCCACTCACTCGCTTCTACGATTGATAATGACAATAGTATTAGTTTAAGACCAAGATATGCTTCTGAAATGCTATCATGATTGCATTAAAAAATTATTAATACAAGACTAAAGGACTTCAAGACTTCTTTGTTTCTTCTTTCCATTTCAATTTCAAATTGTGGTTTATGGTTTACAAATCTATCATATAATAGCTACAGCTGAAATCTAATCCAATATATATATAGGTATATTATAGAAAAAATTTGTACATTTTGAACAAAGTGTGACAATATGACTAGTTTTTAATTTAATCAACACTACTTGTTATTATAGTGATGTTTGAGTTTGATCCAAAATATTATCATATATGATTCACCTGTATATGGATCTACAGTGTGTATTTTGCACTCATATATTCATGGGTTTCTCTGAAATTATAAAGAGTTACTATATATATAATAGGTGGGAAATTAATTACATGTACATAAGAAAGGCTATTATATAAATTTTTTAAAAATTCTGAATGACCCAAATATATAATTTTAAAAAAAAATTAATTTAAAATTATAAGAAAAATGATAGTTTTTAAAAGCTGAAAGACCACGGTCTCATCCTATATCAATTTCGGTTCCTATGTATGATCACTATTAATTGCATTAATGTACAAACTAACAAACACAAATCGATTGCTTTCAAATAATTTGTAACAAAGCATAATGTCGAGGCCAAGTATGATGGATGTTGCTTGTGGAATTACGATGTCAAAGAAGCCCAATAATTTATGTCGCACTCATGCAATATTACGTTATCATGATTCATGGAATATGGATGCATGTCCTCTGTACAGAGAAAGAGACTGGGAGGGAGGGAGCGAGTGGCAGAAAAGTGAAGGTTCTTAGATACATTGAATGGTGGAAAGTCAAGAAAAGAGACTCCACAATTGTCTTCAAGCGTGTCAGATTTTTTTTTTCTTCCATTTCTCGAGAAAGCTGTAGATGTTGATGGAACCACAAAGGCTGGAATGGGTACCACGTGTCCGTTAGTCATCTTACCAACTTTAATGGAAATTTGTGTGTGTTAGCAGAGTAATTAAAAAGCTGCGTGGTGATGCTTGATATTTCTCCCACATATTTGAAGAAGTAGATGGTTGGACCACCGACACGTGCCGATTATCACCGACTTTTCGAGAACACCGTTAAGTTAGTTGACTTGGCATTGACAAAACCGCTCTTTCCTTTGATTCAAATCAAAATCTCTCTTCCACCGAAAGTGAGAGCACCCGTGTAGATTACTTGCAACACGTTTTTATTATTTTGGTTTCAATTCGAATTTGAATTCAAATTCAAATTTGTAACACTTTTTTCGTTCTAAATTGATAAATCTTTTTTTTTTTTATAAATAAAGTAAAAAATATTTTATCAATTTCAAATTAAATGTCATTTTAAGAAGAAATTTTTATTTTGTAATACATAACGTTTTATAATTATTTATAAATATTAATTAATTTTTTTATTTTACTCTTTATCTCTTTATAATAATTATTTTTTATAATGTACATAATAATTTATGAAAATAATTAATTAAGAGTAATATAATCTTTTATTTATATAATAATATCTATTAAATACAATTTTTAATATATATGCAAAAATTTTAAATGACATCTATTATGAAACATAGAGAGTATTACGTAATTTGATTAAAATGATTATTTTTACTTGACATTTTCTATTATATCTTTGTATTAGCATTAAAAATACTAGATGAAGATAAATAATACTCATATTAAATAATGTTGAAATTTGTTACTCTTTAATGTAAAATTAAAAACCTTTGATATTGCTAATAAATGAAATTATCAAACTATGAGCATCAAAATTTTGTTTTAACTTTCATCAAGCATATTAAATGATTATTGTTTATAAGTATTAATAATTATATAATTAAATAAGAATAAAATAGAAAATCAAGTAATTTAATACTTTCTAAAAAATGAAACCAGTCTAAATATTAAGACAATAAAAAAAATAGTTCTATCAATTTGGAACGGATAGAGTATCATTAATTAAAAATTTCTTCAATATTTTTATATTATACTATTTTTAGAATAATTCACATCTGACTGCCTAAAATTTAAGCTGCAAAATATAATTTTAAACTCTTAAATTATTTGTATTCATTGCCTGAAAATCATAAGATAAAATATCAATGGGGTCTTCAAATTTGTAGCAAAGTTTAAATAAGTTCAAATTAATTTTCTTAGCTTATTTTGGTCCAATTAATATAAATCTTATAAAGTTATACTCAATTAAATCTTAATTATAATGAAATAATAATTTTTTTCATTTTCTAAATGATACAAATATCAAAAATAAAAAATAAAAATACTAGCTATCTAAGTTATAGAAAAAAAATTAAATATTATTCCCTTAATAACTTAATTAATTATAATTTATAAATTAAAAAAATTTCTTTTTATAAATATATTTCAATTATTCTAATTAACATAGTTTCATACGAGTAAATATATTTCAATTATTCTAATTATAAAATTTCTTTTTATAAAAAATTTCTTTCTATAAATATACATCCAATAACAAAGGAAAATAAAAAATTAAAACATAATAAGTTAAGCAGATATCCATCAATCAGTAACAGTTTTAAATTAGGGTTTGACTAAGTATATGAGTAACAACAGTAACAATAACACTAATAAACCATCAAATAATCAATTTACAGATTGAACTAATAATTAATTTCAAACTTAATTAACTTTTAGAAGCATTAGTAATATAATCAATTATCCTTCTAAAAGAGATGGACACATCATAGAACATTAGTGCAAATTAACATATATACATGTAGCTCGAATAGAATTAACTATATTATATATATATTTTTGTCTAGTTTATTAAAAATTAGTTAGTTCATACTTGTTCTTCCTTATTTGATGTTACATACAAATGCAGATAAGAAATTAATTAGAAATTTAGATTATGATAATTTATAATTTTTAAAGACTTTTATCAACTACAATACAAAGACGTGTTTTCTCTTTTAGGTAAATTATTGACACTAAACATATTACAAAATATAGATTTTGCTAATTTAATTCTTTATATAAAATAGTAATTGCGCATACATTTTCGATTTATGAAAATTTAATAGTGAAAAAATTCAATGAAATTTATAATGAAAGGTAAATTTTAAATTTAAGTTTAATTAAATTCTCGATGGTATAGTTGAAGCTTGACCCAATATATCCCATCCCTCACTTATTTAAAGCTTGATATGTACTTAATGAAAGCATGTTACTATACTTAAGGTAAGCAACTACAATTGTTAATTATATTATGTTCCTTTCAATAGTTTGAGGTGCAGGCGATCTAAACTCAACCATCTTCCTTTTATTTAATTTTTGCTTTAAAAATGTTTATTTTATTGGCCACAGCCACAGGTATCATTATTTATGTATATAGTACAATTCATTAAGTGGAAGTGCTCACAAATGGTTATCTAGTGTTGACCCAACTAATTGGATATATCCTAGGAGAAGAGATAAAGAGAACTTAAGGGAAAGGATTAGGATCATTCAAATGAATGGCAATCCATCTCCAATATCTATATTATTTTATAGAAGGCATACTAGATAAAATATTTATACCCATTAGTGGAGCCAAAGATTTTTAATCAGCAGAGTCACAAATAATAAATACTAACTATACTTATTTTTTATACATTTTTTTTTATGTTTAATAATAAATATTAAAATATGAAGTTTTAACTTTAATCATGTCATCATTCATGAATAAAAAAATAATATTTTTATATGCAACCCAAATACTAAAAAATAATTTTGAATTGCATTTTAGTATGCATATAAAACAACAAAAATGAATTATGTCCTCATAAAATAATTTTTAGAAAGAAATAAAAATTTAAACGCTTTTAAATTTGAATGGGATCAAGTGTCATGACGTTAGAACATTAGCTGTCATGAAGAGTGGGGAAAATACATGAGAAATAGGTTAGACAGCGGGACAGAATTATCTAGGGATGGCATGGAGCTGGGTTGGTTGGGTTTGAGTTGAAAACGTCGTAGTTTGAACTCAAATCAAACTGGTAAACTGGTTTTTGGAATCTAAATCGGCTCAGTATCATTCAGTAGACGGTTTGGTCTCGATTCCAAGAGTCCTAGCTTTCGAATCAAATCGAACAAATAATTCAGGTTCGATAAATTGAGAAAATTCAAAAAAAAAATATATGTATATATTTTTTCAAACACCTATAAAGTACCCTTTAATAATATTTTTTAAATTAATATTTTGTTACCTTTTTTCAATTACATTTTCTAAAACAATATTTAATAATTTTTTACCTTTTTAATAAATTTTTCACTTTAATTTTCAATGCAATATATAAAAACAAGCATTTTATTTAAATATAATAATTAAAAAACATATAAATAAAAATTACAATTAAAAAAAAGTCAATTTTAAATCATAACTAAACCATGAACCATTCCGATACCATTTTTAAACTAAAATTGGTTTGAATTGTTCGATCAAAAGCTAATTTCAGTTCAAGATACTCTTAATCAGAACCACCGGTTCATGAACCAAAACCAGCAAGATACTCTTAATCAGAACCACCAGTTCATGAACCAAAACCAGCAAGATACTCTTAATTAGAACCACCGGTTCATGAACCGAAACCAGCAATTCCGAACCGTTTCCCATGCCAAGAATTATCGAGCCCAGCAATAGGTCTGATAGACCTTTACAATAGTACATATAATATGATATAGATAGTGGCCAAAACCAGAAAATGAAATTAATGTATAGTTGAGGTACTTGGCGTTTTAATTATTATTATGGGCAAAGGGACAAAAACGAAGTAATCTAGTACCAACCAAATACTGCATCATTCCCACTTCCATAGTTTATCTCCCAATCCAATTTGGCTTCAATACCATTAGCCACACACCACAGCAGCATAAACTTTATCCTTTGTCACCGTCCAACTATGCATCAATGCCATATCCACTGTACGGATACAATAAAGAAACACTATTTAACTGTGTATTGATGCCTAGATTGCGTCCTTTTTGGCCACCGTCCAATTCGACCGTGCCCATCTCAAATTGTACGGACACATCATATATTATAGGTGGGCTTTTGTCCAATTCGTAGGCCGAATATATTCAATTCACTTTAATGCTACTAAATTTATGATAGCAAAATAAATTTTCAGTAGAAAAAATAAACATTAAGGTATGTTTCACAAGATATAATAGAATATATATTTAAGAAATTATTAAATTAAAATTTCTTTTAATTAAAATCATATTACATTTGATTATATCTTATCAAATATTACTTAAGTTTTCATTTAGTTTTGCATTCATTTATTAGCATTTAATAATTAAATTCTTAAACGCTAAAAAGAATATTTAGTGAATATCTTTATTTAATATTTTAATTTAAAAATTAACGTTTAGTATTTAAAAAATGTAATTGATCATTACCGTTAATTTTTCTGGCATTTGAAATATAAAAGTCGACATTTGAATTTATTTTTTGCTAGTATTTTCTTTACATTTATTATTATTTATCATTATATCAATTTATATTTTATATAAAATTAATTAAAATATTAAATAATTATTTTTTATCATTTGATAATCTAATCATAAATTAATCACTAAATTACTAAATATTTTATAGTTATTCATCACTCTCAATTAACTAATCACTACTAATTATTCATTGCTGATCATCATCATTAAATCAAACAAATCCTAAATGTAAATAAATATTATAATATAAAATTGGAGAGTTATGAATGATACAAGTGTCAGCATAATTGAAATGTTCTACTATAATTTTTTGCTATAATATTTTGAATATGATTTGATATCTTATGTATTAAAAAAAACCTCTAATGATACTTTTAAAATTGTAAGATTATAAAAGAATTTGATCATGGAATGTGTTGTGTGGGTTTAAAAATAAAAATATCTTTTGACCCTTAAAACAAACATGAACACAGCATACTTCTTGTTGAGATATTATATCAATTCAAGAGTCAATATGAGAGGGAGAGAGAGAGTGGCAGAGAAAGGGAAGGGAAATTAGAGTGGAAGGGAAGAAATTGGAATTGAAAGCCGTGTGGGTCCAAACAAAGCCAACCAACCAAGAGACTCCTACAAATTCTTCTACTATCAAATCTTTTTCCTACTTCTTATAAACCCTTCCCATCTCCCCCTGCCTTCTCTTCATCTTAACAATAAGACGAAGAAGAAACAGAGCTCCCTCCCCTGCTTTATCATCTTGGCCTCTTTCTATTACAAAACTCAGCGTCGATCCTGCACAACCCAACACCAATACTTTGATCATCATCATCATCATGTTCTTTGGCCTGCTCGCTTTCGCTTTCTGAGTCTTGAATTGATTAGCAAGAAGAGAGTTGAGATGGGTTGCTCGAGATTTGCCACTTGTGGTATCCGATTCTGTTTTTACTTCAATCGGATTAGCTATTAAATTCCACATCGAAGATTCTCCCTTTCAGTCTTGTTTTCTGTCTTCTGAATTTTTTGACCAAGTTTGGATCTTTTTATTCTGATTTCCTTCTCCATTTTCTGGGCTACCCATCTCCAAATTCTTTATAGAGAAAGCGAGCAGGTACTTGTCTTTGCAACCATGGCTGCAGCTAAAAACAACATAGAAAAATCCAACAAACAAATGCAAAGGCAGGAAGATTGTGATCTTGACAAGGGCAAGCAAGAAGCTAATCTTAGCTTCCATAAGAGGCAGCAATGGAAGCCAGTTTTAGGTGAAGCTTCCATGCAAGAAAGACCTCTCAAGAAAATCCGTAGCCCCGAACGTCAACATCCAATTCATTCACCTTCCTCTATCTCGACTCTCTCTTTACATCCATCATCTACTTCTACTTCCTCAAGACTTTTATTTCCTTTTGCTTTTGAAGGGGGTAATCAACCTACCTTCCAATTCCCTAGTCACCTATTTAGAACAACAACAACAAACCCTTCTTTCCCTTATTTGAGTCCACCACAAAACCAATACCAACAAATGATTTCTTTTACTCAAAACCCGCAACAAGGAAACAGTTTTCGTCCTTTTTTCGCCGGAGGATCTGCATTGCCCCAGCAGCAACAACAACAACAACTGTTTCAGTATTGGAGTGATGTACTGAACTTAAGTCCAAGAGGAAGAACGACGATGATGAACAGGCTGGGGCCGGACGGTAGGCCATTGTTTAGGCCAACCGTTCAGCCTATAAATGCAACAAAACTTTACAGGGGAGTGAGGCAAAGGCATTGGGGAAAATGGGTAGCTGAAATTCGTCTCCCTCGCAATAGGACTCGCCTTTGGCTAGGCACATTTGACACAGCTGAAGATGCTGCTTTAGCCTATGATCGCCAGGCCTTCAAGTTGAGAGGAGAGAATGCAAGGCTAAATTTTCCTGAACTTTTCCTGAATAAAGATAAACCTACTTCTTCAACAGTTTCGTCTCCGAAACTAACTCAAGAAGAATTGCAGGATTCAAGCATGGAAAGTATGTCTCCACCTCCACCAACACCTCTGCCTGTGCCACAGCCTCAACAGCCTCCAGGAGACAATCCCGAGAATGATTCAGGGATGGGATCTAAGGGGGGTACAGTGAGTGATGAGGCTCAGGTGGTTGCACAAGGAGAAGGGTGTCAAGAATTGGTATGGGGTGACATGGCAGAAGCTTGGTTTAATGCAATTCCAGCGGGTTGGGGACCTGGAAGTCCAGTGTGGGATGATTTGGATGCCAATAATAATCTGTTATTCCAATCGGGACAGCTTCCTTTTGCTGATCCGAATCATCATCAACAACAGCAGTTTCATACTGATTCACCTTTTTCTTCTTCTGAATATCAAAGACCACAAGAGAACAACAACATGGGCTCAGCTTCTTCTTCCTCCTCCTCTTCTTTTCCTATGAAGCCATTCTTCTGGAAGGATCAAGATTGATAGGCCGACCTCTATTTCTTCCTTGATTTCTTGTTCTTTCTCGACTTCAATATTCTTTCACTGGTTGCTGATTTTTTTAGAAAACCAACCGGTGACTCCTTAACCTTTCTCTGCCTAGTTTACTTCTTCTTATCACTGGTTGCAGATTTTTCACGACCAGCATGTGATTTCCATTGAAGCTTTATTACTATTTCCTATCATCATGTCCAAAGCTTCAAAAGCCCACCTCAGTTTCCTGTTCCTTCCTTCTTTTATTACTCCTTTTCATTAGAATTGTTTAGCTTTAAATTCTGCCTCCACTGCATGTTCTGCTTGAAAAGGCTCCATATTTACCAGCCCTTGACAATTCATGCATTTTAAGTATTTAGGACATTTTTATGTTGTCGATGTTATTTTCTTCGGTTGTTTATGTTATGTTGGAGACATGGTAGCAGTAGTAGCAGCAGCAGTAATAGTACTAGTAGTAAGTAAATAAAAGTTAGTGCAGGGCCAGCATTAGTAGGAGACAGTTTTGTGATCTCCCTCTCAAATTGGCCTGTCTGCCAGTCTAATCCATCACAAGCTTTGTTTTTCTGCTTGGAGAGTGGAATTGGGATCAGATATTTTGTAATCTTGTGTACATTTAATGGAGTTTGTTATCATCTTAGACTTTGTAATGTTATGTCTCCGTTTTCATCAACATTTTGCTGTAATCATCATAGATTATGCGATTTGCAGCACCATCATTACGATGTTCTATTCTCATTCCAAAGTTAAACTTTTTTTTTCCCACTACTATTTGATGGTCTCTCAATTACAGTTATTTTGCCTGCAATTATTGTAAGCCTGAGAGTGATGGTATCATGCCTTCTCAAAGAGGCATTTTACTTGTAATCAAGCAGCTAATTTGGACTTTAATAAAGGGATATATCAGTGACTATAAGCACAATAGTTAATCCTGAGTTGCTAAAATAATTATTGTTTTGCTTTTTTTTTTTTTTTTTATTGGGCGAGATGATTACATTCGAACTCTTGTGGTTACTTCAAAATAGTTTTACTTTTACCACTAAATTACAACATTATTTAACTAAAACACATTTATTTGGTATTCCTATTTTAATCATGCAATCCCTTATTGATTTAGTAACATTAATAATGTATAAAAGGAGTTGGTAATTTTAATTTTACATTAATAAGAAAATAACCAATAATTATTTGTAGCTATTTTATTTGTTAATTAAATGGAAAAAAATGTTCTGTTAGAAACATTCAATCAGACTTTTTTTATAAAAGTGAAATTATAATTTGATATAGTCACCAAATAAAATACGTGTATTACAAGTCCATCAATATTGCTCTATATTTATTGATTATTGACTTATATTTTATTTTTACAATTGTGAATTATTGTGCTATCCAAGGGATTAGGTAAATCAAAGTGATTTCTGGCAAAAGAATATACCTACAAAATCCCTAGAATTTTTTACAAACTTAAGTGGGATTCAAAGCAGAATGACAATAAGCATATTCTGCACAAGCGTAATAGAAAGAGAAGTTGCACAAAATTCACACTTTACACTTGGGGAATCTTCAGAAATAGAAATGTGATATTATACACAGCTAATAGGATTGGAACCCTTTTATCTTCATAGCAGAAATATTTCTCAGGAGGGAATCACACATCACATCAGACTGATTCAAGAATTATATATATAAAGATATTTTCAAATTTATTTATACATAAAGAATCTTTAAGGCACACTTCCGCATATACACTTCTAAGGGAATTAATTCCTTTGGTTGATTAAAGAATTATTTTATCACATCTGATTTTGATAATCAAGCAGCTTTAGTTATTAATAATGGTTAAGGCAGGCATTAGTTGATGGGTAATTGACTAAATAATAATGAAAGGTGGCAAGGGGTGGCCAGCAGTTAGCCGTCCCATGAGATCATCGTCTACATTTCTTATTTGCGACGGCACGATAACGATGAAACCCTAGTGATATGAAAATGATATCGTTAGAAATTATATTTAATTAGAGCTAATGATGATGGTGGAATGAATAAGTTAACGAAAATATCTAGGATGGTGGAGAAGTAGCCATGGATTATGTAATAATAAGTTGTCTTTTCTTTAAACCATACCAAACCCAGTATTTTCTTTTTTTTTCTTTTGGGTCAGGGAGTGGCTGCTATCATTTTCTATGCATCAACTTAAAAAACCAAAAAAAAAACTCAAATATTAATTTATATGATCGTAAATAATGATAAATATAAGGTTAAAATTAAAGAAAAATATAAAAATCAGTTTTTATATTCAAATATTAGAAAAACTAATATTCAAATTATATTTTTAAATGTTAAACATTAATTTTTAAATTAAAACACTGAATACCGTCAGTATTTATCAAATATTTTTTTTGCCAATGTTCGAATGTTGTATCATTGATTGTTAATAAAAAACACCAAAACAAACGGACACTATGTTTCTTGCTCAAAATAAGAATTATATTTGTTTATATGTTAAATAATTAATTTTTGCGTTAAAATTTATTTCAGGAAAAGAAATCTAACGCTAAAATTAATTATATATAGAATGATGATTTATAATGATAATCAGAAAATTGAGCTGTAATACAAGAAAAAATTAAAATTTGTGTTTCTCCCCGAGGCAGTGGCGCCACATCAGTGATCTCTAAATCTCTAGAGCACAAATGCGTCAGTTATTGTAGGATAAGAGCCAATAGAGCCCAGCCCAGCCCATATCTGCAGAATAATCCAGAAGGCCATACTATCCACAACCAAGATGAAAATCTAAAGCTCAAAATGTGATTGGACAACAGAAACCACGTGGCATATCTTTGTCTGCAGCCCATAAATTCTCTTATCTCTTTCTGCATGTTTCGAAAAATAGCTGTGCCCTCTAAAAACATCTCTAATTGGCACAAATAGAACGTCAAGAAAACCTCATCATATGCCTCATGGCCCTGAAAGCAGCCTCTATAGTTCCTTCTTCTGTCAACATTTACAAAGATGTAAGTGCTCAATGCTTCTTCTGCTTTTATTTATTTATTTTTTATTTTTTTACATGGTCTTATTCAGTTCGAGTGCCGTGTTGATCACAGAGCAGGGTCAGTGCTTCTTTTAACGAGATAAGTTTCTTTGGAGTTTCAATTTCACTTCCAAACCACCTCAAGGGTAACTCATTCTGTAATAAAGAGCAAGGTGAGTGTTCTTTACCTTTTCCTCAAATCAGTCCTTCAAAAAACTGTAGATAGATTAGCTTGGTTAGGGAGACTGACCAGCTTCAACACTTAGTAGACAAAACAGTGAGCTTTTGTCAAAGGGTTGTAGAAGAAGCAGCTATTAGAAAAAAGATTGAATTTCTTATGGATAATTTTACTTCCAGAGGCAGCGGTTGTCCAAGCAGGAAAAGACCTGAAAACATAAAGAGTTAAATCTAAAAGTCTAGAAACTGAATAATTGAATACAAAAACAAGTAAGAAATCATTTACCTCTTGATGCAACCACAAGTTCTTCTTGATCAATCGCTAAGTCTAGTGTAAATCACTTGGAAAAACACTATTGATCACAACCTAAATACTACGATTTTTCTTGGAGAGAATTTTCTGTTGAGAGTGTTGTTATTCTTTGTAATAATTAGAGAGTTACCATCTATTGTCTTCTTTCATGTTTTTAACGTACAAAATTGTTAACTACTTGATAGTTACCAATAACTAGATAACTACCATAATTTTTTTAATAAAAAAAATATAGATGGTTTGGGTCAATCCGTCATGAATGGACGATCCGACCCGAAATTCCAACAAAAAGGAACTATATAAATAAATAAATTACAGTTTCTCCCAAATCCTCACACCTTCATCTAGATTGCTCCCCAAATTAAAAAATAAGACTAGCAATGCATCCGTATAAAAAATGGGCATCAATTGTGTGCAGGAAATCAAGAGAAGGGAACTACCTATTGGAACCATTAAATCCCAGACAGTTGCTACAACTCCAGCAATTAATAAGGCAGCGCCAGAATCAAAGAAAACAATGAGAAAAGGCAATGTGATCATCACTGGAGCCTCCTCTGGCTTGGGCCTGGCCACAGCAAAGGCTTTAGCGCAGACAGGGGGAATGGAATGTAATTATGGCATGTAGGAACTTCCTAAAGGCGGAGAGGGCAGCTAAATCAGTTGGCATTCCTAAAGAGAACTACACTGTTATGCATCTTGACCTTGCCTCCATTGACAGTGTCAGGCAGTTTGCAGCTAACTTTTGTCGATGGGGTATGCCGCTTGATGTGCTGGCATGCAATGCTGCTGTTTACTTACCCACTGACAAGGAGCCATCTTTCACTGCTGAAGGGTTTGAACTCAGTGTTGGGACTAACCATCTTGGTCACTTCCTACTAGCAAGGCTGCTGCTCGATGTTTTGAAACAATCGAACTATCCATCCAAGCGGCTTATCATTGTTGGCTCTATAACAGGTAGAATTGGCTTCCCAAACCCAGAACTTGTTAGAGAATGTTTCATGCAGGAAAAAATTTATGGCAAAAGGAAGCAGAAGTGAAATTTATACTACAAAAACATGCCTGCAACATATGAGTTCTACCTTAAAAAAAGAAGAGGAAAAAAGAAAATTTCTTCCAGCATTCATTCATATGAAATCAAGAAATAAATTTCAACAGTTTAAAACTTCAAAATGTTCAAGGACTAACCTTGATTGCAATCCATGAAAGAAGATAAGCAATCTGATTGTGCTGTTTTCATGTTGTGGTTGTACGAAACACAAACACGATAGCAGGGAATGTGCCCCCTAAGGCTAACCTTGGAGATCTTAGAGGTCTTGTAGGTGGATTGAATGGGATAAACAGCTCCCCAATGATAGATGGAGGAGAATTTGATGGTGCCAAAGCCTACAAAGACAGCAAAGTTTGTAACATGCTCACAATGCAAGAATTCCATAGGCGCTACCATGAGGAAACGGGAATAACATTTGCTTCTCTTTACCCTGGTTGCATTGCAGAAACAGGCTTGTTCAGGGAACACATTCCCTTGTTCAGGCTTCTATTCCCACCATTCCAAAAGTATATTACAAAAGGATATGTTTCAGAAGAGGAAGTGGGGAAAAGACTTGCTCAGGTCCATTGATTCAGCAATATTTAAACTAACATTCACAAATCACACAGGCAACAGTTAATTCTTTGGCGTTTCTACTTGCATACAACCTAAATAATGGTTTTTGTGATTCAGGTTGTAAGCGATCCTACCCTTGCAAACTCAGGTGTTTATTGGAGCTGGAACCAGTATTCTTCTTCATTTGAAAATTCGCTGTCAAAAGAAGCCAGTGATGCAGAGAAGGCACAAAAGCTATGGGAGTTAAGTGAGAAGCTTGTTGGGTTGGCATAAAATCAGCACCCAAAGATCATTGCTAAACCCGCAACATTCTCTCAGAAGAACAATGAACATCTGGTCCAAGCAAGATAACCTAGAAGAGGATGTTACTTGCTCTTGTAAATGCAGATATTATTCTGAATGAGATGAGGTGAGACAATTAGCACATTCTATAACTGAACTCAAAACGGTTTGTAAACGAAAGATTTTATGCCTTCTCTACTTCACATTTTCCATTCCTCGAATGAGAGACAAATAAGTCACTCAATCAAGTTTTTTACCCGTGTGTCGCCCAACGCAGCTACACATTTTCACAAATAAATCTGCAGATCAACAGGCTTCAGAAAATATTAAAAAGCTACATTACAGAAGCTCATAATGAGGTTCACATGCAAACAAAAATTCTCAATAATTTATTTCAATAGTCATTGAATTATCATCAAAATTCTATTACAGTCACTAAAGATTGATCTTATTCATTAATCTTTAAATGTTCATTTTTAATAGTTAAATGTAGAGATTTTAAAAGAATGTTTATTTTTCCTTTTTGAGTACTTTTTTTTTCACTTTTCAATTTGTAAAAGCTGTAGAAATTTGAATTTAAAATCTCATAATTTTATTAAAAAATTACATTACAATTATATTTTAATATTAAAGAAAATATTTTGGCATAATTCCTAAATATTTAGAACCTTGTTAATGACTGTAGCTGAATTTGTTGGTTGGTTAATAGCATTCATAAACGGGAAAAATTTAGGAAATAATTGTGGAGTCAATAAGAAAATAAAATTTTTGGAGGGGATGAAATTAATAATTGCTCTTAGATTTTCTTGCATGAGGAGAATATGAAGTTGTTGATAATTGTCATCAGAAATGTCCGCACACAAACTTTTATCATTTGTTGTGATGTGAGGATATGTATTGAGCTTGAAATAGAATGTATAAGAACCGTCGGTGGGTGCAATCAAACCTAACACTAAATCTTTTTCAACTTTTTTTTTTTTTAAGTGTATGTTCGTTTCATTAATTTTTTGTATTTATTTGATGTGAAATTTATTTATAAATATATGAAAATTAAAGTAAATATAAAACAATCAAAGCATTTTTTTTTCTTATGTAATTTTTCAACATGAGAGTTGAAGTAAGATATAAGGCAATACATGAGAGTTTTATGATATATATATATAATAAAATATAAATAAAGTTAATTAACTTCATTATTTTTTGAAATTTTTAAAAGAATATTTGAAATCTTTATATTTTATTATCTAATTATAATTTACATATTTTGAGAAAAATGATTACTTATATATTAATAAATGTAAATATTTATTTTTTAATTAAATCAGTCTATATTATACAAAAACTTCCTAATCATACATTCCACTTTTTTTTAACTTTGTATAATTTAAAGCTATATTTAGTATCATGTGATCAATTATAATGTAATCAAAGATGTAATAGAATAAAAAAATATATATATAATATAGTGTAAGCTAATGCTTATTGAAGTTCTATGTTAGATTTCAAAAATAAAATTGATCTATATAATATTTTATTTATTTAGATTAATCATAATAGTAGTGGCCAAATGCGGTGGTGGTATTTGAGAAAGCGATGGTCTCAATATAAATAATAAAGGTGAGACTAATAAAAAATAAGAGCGATAGTAGTGATAAAAATTAAAATAAAAATATAATGAGTATTACAAGAATTAAGACAAATCGATTATGTAACATAATTAATATTATATTTAAGATTTTTATAGTAATTAAGTAAAATAAAATAATTAAGAACGTAATGTAATCACATTACAATTTTAACTATATTCAACAAAACATTGCCTAATTTCATACGAGGTGTAAAATTTCAAGAAATGGAAACGGTGATGTCTGAAAAAGAGTTGGCCAGCAAAATTTGGGTGAAGAGTG
>CATIWR010156720.1:0-30514 GCA_949677035.1 Omphalea diandra
CTATAAATCTTGTGTTTCCTCTCATCTCATTTCTCTTCTCTCTTTCCAATTTTAATTTTTAATACACCAATTCAACCCTCCCCCTTTCCCCCTTCTTGGTGCCTAGGGCCAACAAGTGGTATCAGAGCCTCCACACACACACAATCCTTTATTGATGTGTAAGAGATCATGGCATAAGAGTGTATCGACTCATACCTCAAACCACACTTTGATGTAATAAACTATACTGATTGGAAGTATAAGATGAAGATCTATCTTGACATAGATGTGGTGGACATTTGGGATGTGGTCATCAAGGAATGGAAGCCACCCACCAGAGTTGTGGATGGTAATGAAGACTTAATCCTAAGGGACGAATGGTTTGAAGCACATCAAAGATCAAATGGCAAGAACAAGAGAGCAATGACCATTCTTCTAAGCTCACTATCTAGAGAAGAGATTGGAAGAGTGCAACACTGTCAAACAGCTCATGCCATTTGAAAGATTCTAAAGAACTATCATGAAGGCATAACTCTAGTCAAGTCAAGCCATTTGGAGATGTATGTCACCGAATGGGAACTCTTCATGATGAAGGACAATGAGAGCATCACAGAAATGACAAACAGGCTCTTGTCCATTATCACCAATATGAAGAAATTTGGAAGCACTCTTACTATCCATGAGGTAAACACAAAAATCCTTAAAACTCTTCCTCTAGATAAATTTGGTGCTAGAGTTTACAACATATAAGAGTCAAATCCGAAAATTGGAAAGGTTTTAACCGATGTGTTGATAGACAAACTCTTAACTCATGAGTTGGCCTTACAAAAAGATGAACAAATGAAGAAGCTAAGAGACCAAGGAGACAAATCAGAGAAAGAAAGAAAAACCATGGCTCTTAAAGCTTCAACAACAGAGAAAGAGGCAGAGATCACCTTAAGTGATGAAGAAAGTGACAAGGAAGAGGAGGAACTAGCAATGCTCTCAAGGAGGACAAAGGAGTTGATCAAGAGAAGAAAGGAAAGAAAAGACTTCAAGAAGACAACTCCTAATCTAAGAGAGAAATCCAACGAAGTCACTTGTTATGAATGTGACAAGCAAGGCCACATCAAGTATGAATGTCCCAAATTAAAGAAGAAGAAGAGATGGGATAAGGAGAAGAAGAAAAAATTTTCAGCCACTTAGGATGATAGCTCAAGTGAAGAAGAAGAAGAAGGAGAGGTTGCCAACATATGCTTTATGGCACAAGAAGATTTTTCAAATGAGGTAAGTACTTCTTCTCATTCTAATTCTAATTTTGAATTTGAAGAGATAGATGAAGAGCTTCTAGAGGCTCTAACCATAAGATGTAACAAGTACAAGTCACAAGTGAAAACTTATAAGAAAAGGTGCTCAAAATTAGAATATCAATACAAGACTCTTAGTGATATTGTAAATGAGTTGAGTACTTCTAATGAAGAACTCAAAAATTCAGTAGAAAGACTTTCCACTTCATCTTCTTCTATGGCTTCATTAAGGAAGGAGAATGACACTCTCAAAGGAGAAGTCATTGAGCTTAGAAGCTTAATCTCTAAGTTCCACAAAGGAAAAGAAGCCTTGGACACATTTATTGTGTCATAAAGACCACCACAAGGTAGACATATTTTAGGCTTCAATGAAGCCTCCTCATCATCTCAAACTACATTTGTTAGAGCTTTACAACCTCAAACATCAAACATTGAGGTAATTAGAAAGAAAAATGCTCCTAGCACTAAGCCTCCTAAGCCTAAGTGCAAATGGAAGGCTCCCCAAAGCTCTAGAGCCAAGACTCAAAGAGCTCACCATGCCTATATCTATAACAAAAAGCATGTTCATTTTCATAAAAAATTTTCTACTCCTACTCATCATACATGTTCATGCATGCATTTGCATGACCATGGTATGAAAAGGCCTCGTACTCATACTAAATATGTGCAAAGGAGAAAGACTCCTAAGTCAAAACTCCAATGTCATTATTGCATGAGATTTGGACATATTAACATTCATTGTTTCTTTAGGAAGGCTCACATCAAATTAGAGGACCCTTGAAACTCTAACCCCCTAGGACCCAAGTATGCTTGGGTACCTAAGAAAAGGTAACTCATTTTTGTTGTGTAGGGAAATATGGCAACCACTAAATCAAGCCATTGGCATATGGATAGTGGATGTTCCAAGCACATGACTGGAAATAGAAAGCTATTCACGACATTAGAAGAAAAAAAGGGTGGAGATGTCACATTTGGTAACAATGCCAAGGGTAAGGTAATTGGCATTGGAACCATTAGTAAGAATGGATGTTCTTTAATTGATAATGTTCTTTTAGTTAGTGGCTTACAACATAATTTGTTAAGTGTAAGTCAATTCTGTGACAAAGGTAATAAGGTCACCTTTGATCTTAGAAAATGTCAAGTCATCACTTTAGTGGATGATAAAGTTATTTTCAAGGGTGAAAGGAAAGGCAATACCTACTCAATTGACTTGGACAATTTGGCTAACCAATCTTTTAAGTGTCTTATGTCTTTAAGCAATGAAGCTTGGTTGTGGCATAGAAGGCTTGGACATGCAAGCATGGATCTTCTTCAAAGTCCATCCAAAGGAAAGATAGTGGAAGGACTTCCTAAGCTAAACTTCCCCAAAGACAAGACATGTGGTCCATGCCAAATGGGAAAGTAACACCATGCCTCTCACAAGGCCAAAAATGTTGTAAGTACCTCTGGACCACTTCAACTTATCCATATGGACTTAATAAGACTTACTATAAGTGCTAGCTTGGATGGAAAACATTTTGCACTAGTCCTTGTAGATGACTATTCTAAGTTTAAATAGGTATCTTTTCTAGCTCATAAGAATGATTCATTTGATGCTTTCAAAAGTTTTGCAAAAAAAGTTCAAAATGAAAAAGGTTACTTCATATCTTCTATTATAAGTGACCATGGAAAGGAATTTCAAAATGAGTCATTTGAAAATTATTGTTTGGAGAATGAAGTTTTTCATAATTTTTCAACTCTTAGAATACCACAACAAAATGGTCTTGTAAAGAGGAAAAATATAACTTTTGTAGAAATGGCTAGAACAATGCTCAATGAGTATTCCTTACCAAATTACTTTTAAGCTGAAGCCATTAATACCTCATGTTATATTGTAAATAAAGTTTTCAAAAGACCCATTCTTAATAAAACTTCTTATGAGCTTTGGAATGGTAAAAAACCCAAGATTTCATACCTAAGAGTATTTGGATGTAAGTGCTACATTTTGGACACCAAGGATAATCTTGTGAAATTTGATTCCAAAACAAATAAAGGAATCTTCTTGGGTTATTCCACCACAAGTAAAGCATATAGAGTCTTTAACAAAAGTACAATAGTAGTTAAAGAATCTATGAATGTTGTTTTTGATGAATCTAGTAAACTTGATCTTAAGAAATGTATTTTTATTAATGATCTTATAGGTGATCTTAAAAAGTTGGAATTGGATGATCCTACAAGGAGAGTTGATAAAGAAAAGGAAGAAGGTGATTCATCAAGAGTAGATGACTACCAACATTAACATTAACAAGAAAATGAGCCAAGACAAGATCTACCTAAAGATTAGAGATTCTCCAAGTATCACCCCAAGGACTTAATCATTGGCGATACTTCTAAGGGTGTAAGTACTAGATCTCAACTCTTAGATAATAATCTTGCATTTGTTTCTTAACTTGAGCCAAAGTCAATTGATGAGGCTCTTATTGATGATAGTTGGGTACTTGCTATGCAAGAAGAACTCAATCAATTTGAGAGAAACAAGGTATGGGAACTTGTCCCTAGGCCTAAGGAACACCCAATTATAGGTTGTAAGTGGGTGTTTAGGAACAAGTTAGATGAGTAAGGTCACATTACTAGAAACAAGGCTAGATTGGTTGTCAAAGGATACAACCAAGAGGAAGGAATAGATTATGATGAGATCTTTGCCCCCGTTGCAAGACTAAAGACCATTAGGATTCTCTTAGCTTTTGCATGTCATATGAATTTTAAACTTTTTCAAATGGATGTTGATGATATTATATTTGGTGCTACTAATGAATCTCTTTGTAAGGATTTTACAAAGTGTATGACTAGGGAATTTCAAATGAGCATGATGGGAGAGCTTAAATTCTTTCTCGGTCTACAAATCAAGAAATCTAAGGAAGGGATATTCATCAACCAAGCCAAATAGACAAAGGAAATGCTAAAGAAATTCAAAATAGATGGTTGCAAAGTAGCTAAAACTTCAATGAGCAGTACCATCAAACTAGATAAGGATGAATCGGGTAAAAAAGTAGATGAAAAAAGATATCAAGGTATGATCAGATCTCTACTCTATCTTACTGCTTCAAGACTGGATATCATATTTAGTCTTTGCATGTGTGCTAGGTTTCAATCCTTCCCTAGAGAATCTCATTTGAATGCTGTTAAAAGGATCTTTAAGTACTTGCATGACACAATACACTTAGGGTAATAGTATCCTAGGGATTCTTCATTTAGTCTCATAGGGTATTTGGATGCAGATTATGCGGGTAGCTTGCTAGATAGAAAAAGCACTTCTGGGACTTGCCAATTCATAAGTGAATGCCTAGTTTCGTGGTTTAGTAAAAAGCAAGTATCAGTTGCCTTATCTACTGCGAAAGCCTAGTATGTAGCGGCGGGTTGTTGTTGCACCCAAGTTCTTTGGATGAAACAACAATTGAAGGATTTTGGCAAAGTAGTTTATCACATTCCCATCAAATGTGATAACACAAGTGCTATTAATCTCTCTAAAAATCCCATCCAACACTCTAAGAGTAAGCACATAGATATTAGACATCATTTTCTTAGAGATCATATGTAAAAGGGTAATGTTGTGTTAGAATTTATTAACACAAATCATCAACTTACAAATAATTTCACTAAACCTCTAAATGAAGAAAGGATGAACTTCATTAAGAGAGAATTGTGAATGCTTGATGGAAGTTCCCTAAAGTGAAATTTTTAATCCTATGATTGACTGTTAAGTATGTTATGCATGAGTGATGATTGTATGAACAAGTTTATTATTCATTTCTAGTGGATCACATGTTTTCAAAATTTTCTCATACTTATCCTTGCTTACTCATAATTCGCAGTTACTATTTCTTCTTCACAATCGCAAATTACAAGTCAATTTCACCCGATTGTCAAATGTCAATTTACGGTCGCAAAAATTGCTCTCTATCATGAATTTTGGTCAATTTTTCAAAAATATGACTGTTGACGTGCCTTTTTTCAAGGAAAATTTATCTATTACAAACATTTTTTGGAATTCGTGGTCGTGACTTCTGATTTGCAGACACGAATTAGAGTAACCGTCTAGGCAATTAAGTGATTTGATTATCAACCATTTTCTCTCTTCATTTAATTCATTTTTAGTCATTTATGATCGTTTTTGCACCCTTTTAGCCCTATAAATACCCCTTTCAACAGTGTTTTCCTCACTTCACTTGCAAACACTTCTTCTCTCTCAAAAAATCTCTTAAGCTTTCTTCCTCTTTCTTGCTATGGCTCCCAAGAAATTCTCCAAGGCTGACGAAGGCAAGGCAGTGGCTCAGCCCTCTGCACCTCCTGCCCTCCATCTCATGAAGGGAATCACCGAGGAGGAAAAGGAGAGATTCAAGGCGAACTCCTCCAATGTGATTCTCCCAAACAAAATTTCATCAACTTTCATGTTGGAGATGTTGGGAATCAATGTGGAGATTCGCGCCTTTCTCTCCAAACTGGGCTTGAACGAATTCATCTTCCGAGATGAACCAGGATACGAGGAGGTTGTATACAAGTTCATGTGCATCGTGCAACTAAGCCAAAAATTCAATTCGAGAACCAAACAATACGGGTTGGTGTTCTGGGCCTTCGGCGAACCCTTCTACATCACGTTCGACCAATTATCCTCCCTTTTCAACTTGCAAGTCAGAGAACACATCCCATTCATCATCTCTGTACTCGACGTCATCTACTTCGAATTTTGGTCGGAGATATCCATCGAAACCAAACATGACCCCCGCTCCTCCTTATCCAAACACATCAAAACCCTACCCCTGTGGATCCTTTATCGCATCATCACCTTCTCCATCAATGCGAGAGGTGATGGTAACGAGAAGGTTTCACAGAAGGACTTAGCATTCTTATTTTGCCTTGTCAAGAACTAACCTATCTAAATCGACCGTTACCTTATGGATCAATTGATCTATATGAGTACAAAACCTAAAAGCTAATTTCTTTTGCCTTCCCACATTATAGCCATCTACCGCTTTATTAGAGCACTTGATGAGGAGAAAGAGAAATTCCTCCCAATAAGCTCTTTCCCTCTTAAAACTTTCTCGACCTAACCTATCTCATCAACCCCAAGGCAATCCATTTGGAAACATATATCTATACCTTTGGTGCCATAGGTGCAAAGAAGATGGAAACCTCCTAATCTTTCAAGTGAAAGAGGCTTTAAATCAAAGAAGGCAACATTCAAGTCCCTCCTCCTCAACTAAAACCAACGTCCAAGTTATCTCTTGCCACCATTGGTTGCAAGTTGGACAAGCTTATGAGGATGATGAAGAGAAGGGTTCCTCTTCCTTTCACATCTTCATAGCGATATGGTGGATCTCCGAGAGAAACTAGGAGTTCCTCTTTGCCATCTTTCGGACTTCATCGAATTTAAAGATACACAAGATGGAGATGGCAACGAAGACGACGTGGAGGATGGCGACGAACCGAGGGAGAACAACAAGCGTCAAATACACCATCTTTCGGAGATGATTCTCCACTCCTTTATATTAGGGATCTTTTGTGTTTATTTTTCACTTTCCTTATGTTTCTTTTTACAAATCTTGTGATCCCACAGTTATGAATATATATAAACAAAACTTGTTTCTTTGTAAACATTGCTATCTTATGTGATTGATGTTTTTATCCAATGCATTATATTTGCTCCTTATGAATTATTATGCATGAATTTCTTTTTTTTTCCTTATATACCCTCTTTTTGATTTTGCCAAAGGGGGAGAGATTGTGAAAGGGAGAAAATAATGAAATAACTTGAGAATAACTATAGCATAAGTTGAGGGGGAGCAACATACTTATTGTTTTATCAACTTCACCTTTTATTGAATGAATAATATACTTAGTAGATTTTGTCATAAGCATTCATTCAATCATATTACAATCCAACTTCACTTTCCTACATCTTTTTCACTTAAGGATCAATCTAAGTTGTCAAAATCAAAAAGGGGGAGATTGTTGGACTAGGGTAGTTAACCCTAAGTCTTAGGCCTCTTTTGATCTTGACAAAGGGGATTGATCATTTCTAATGATTCAAATTAGCGTTGTTTGGTTCCCTTTTTTGTTAGTCTTTAAGTTAGAAGTTGGATAAAAATCTTAGTCTTCAAAGAATGTGAAGTAACTTCTAAATTGCGATCGTAATATGAGATTCACGATCGCGATCCATTAGAAGACTTGCTAAAAGATTAGACAAACGAAATCGCGGAGTCATTCTCGGTCGCGACTCACCCAAAGAATGAACTCCAAAAGTGACAAATGAATTCGTGGTGTAAAGCTTGTCTTAGTCGCAACCGTGAATTTTGAAGTAACTCAATATGCAATCAAGTCCACAATCATAGCTTGACAAGTGTCCTAGGTAACCGTTGGAAGTCAAAAATCGTGATGGAAACTTGTTGGTAGTGACCGCAAACCCAAAAGAAGAAGATAAACACTTATGGCAGAGAAATTCGCATCCAGAGTCATGTTCTTTACAAAATAAATCGCGACCGCTACTTTTGAGAGTAGGTGAAAGGCAATGACTATATTTTTCTAGTAAACTAATCAGAAGCTACCACGTGGACTAGCCGTTAGACACAAACAGAGTTTTCCTTATAGAATTTAGAATTTGTGACCGCGAATGAGTAGTAGCGACCGCGAATCATGACTATCAAGCATTTAATGTAAAAATTTGTCTAGCACACTTTGATGATTTGTACCAGTTTTATTACAATGTTTCTTTGGTAGTAGAGGCTATAAATACCTCACCAATCATATATAAATGCAAGAGAATTTATAACTTTGTACCAAAACTCTTACAATTTTGCTACTCACTCTTTTCTATTCTTTAAGTCATTATTGGATGTGAGCATAAAGAACAAGTGTAACAGGTTATAGTCTGATCCTATTAAAACACTAAGAGAGGTTATTATGTGAACCTGTTAAAAGAGAAGTTGTAAAGGTTGTTGTGTAAGCCTAAAAACACAAGTGTATAGGTTGTTGTGTGAGCCTTCAAAACACAAGTGTAAATGTTTGGTGTAAGCTTGAAAACACCTTTGAAAGATAGTGGAATACCCAATTTCAAAGAATTAGGGAGTGGACTTAGGGTCGATTATACTCGAACCACTATAAATCTTGTGTTTCCTCTCATCTTATTTCTCCTATCTCTTTCGAATTTTAATTTTTATACACCAATTCAACCCCCCTTTCTTGGTGCCTAGGGCCAACAAAAAGGATTCGTGGTCCCTCTCACACCTAAGAAGAATATTAATTGTGATCATGACTTTTGGTTAGTTGGTCAAACATAATGATTATTTTTCTTAGAGCACTAATGGTAAAAGGACATGTAGACTAGCCGTTAGACACAAAATAAGGTTCTCTACCACGATTTCAATCTTCCCAGTGTAAATTGGAAAATTGCGATTATGAAATGCCAGTCATGACCATGACTTTAGTCTAACAAGCATTTAATGCAAAATCTGCCTAGCTTGCCTTAGAGATTTAGGTATAGTTTGTTAGTAACATCTCTTTGGTGACTGTTGCCTATAAATACTCCATCAAATAGATATGAATGTAAGAGAATTTCATTTATTGTAGCCAAACTCTTGCTAATTTGTTCATAACTTCTTATTCTTTGATTGTGAGTTCTTGTTGTTTGGTGTAAGCATGAAACACCATTGTATTTTTGTTAAGCGTTAGCCTAGCTATCAAAACTCTTGTAATAGGTTAAAAGTGAGAATCTGTGTAAAACACTTGAGTGAGGTTGTGTGTGAGCCTTGAAACACAAATTGTAAAGGTAGTGTGTGAGCCATAAAACACATTATACAAGTTTGGTGTGAGCTTGGAAACACCATTTTAAGTTGAGTGAAATACCCAGTTGTGAAGAATTAAGGAGTGGATATAGGTTTGTTAACACTCGAACCACTATCAATACCTTGTGTTCTTTCTCTCTACTCTTTCTTAATTCTCTAAACTCCTCACATTCCCTCTACATTTTTTAATCTCCTACCAATTCAACCCCCCTCTTAGTACACTAGGGTCAATAGGATTCTTGGTCATAAGTTTATCCCTATTCTATATGTGGAACTCCTAAAAGTCATAAAATGATTGTCTAAAAGCTAAGAAGTCTAGGGGAGGAAGAAAGTGAAAATTCCAGTCTTTCCATCATCAAAGTGGGTTATACAGACTAACTTGTGGTCTGTATAACCTACAATAGTGGTATGTACATACTACATAAAGTCTATATATTCTATGCAGACTGGATTTTTGGAAGGAAAAAGAAAAAGAATAAGGGGAAGAAGAAGAGGAATAAGGGTGGCCCTTAGATGCTTATGATTGTTCTTTTGTCCTCAAGGGCTCACTAATTTGATTTTATCCTCTAATAATATTGTGGAATGCTTAAGAATGCAAGAAAACAACCTTGCTCTACCATAGGATTGAGTGTCGATGGGTTAGGGTTTGTACTCTCTAAGTATTTGGTAGCATTTCCAGAAGGTTATCTAAGTCTCTCCCTCCTCTTCCAAATGGTATGGCATTTATTAAAGAAAAAGGGTAAACCAAAGCCTAGAATGGTCTTGGTTGTATGATGTTTGCATCTAATCACATAGAAGACTATGAAAGTTCTAGAATCAAGATTTTTTAAAAGTTTGTCTAGCTAAAAAGTTGGTTGTACAACCCATTTACATGGTTGTACAACCATAGGGTGTAAAGGGACATGGTTTTAGAATCTTCAAAGGTTAAGGTTTTAAGGTATGGCTACACAACCATGCTTAGTGGGTTGTACAACCCACTAAACTTAGGTTGGCAATCTTAGGCTTTCAGCTTTTGTAGACTCGGGTTTAGTTTCAAGGCTTGTCCCAACGTTTCTTAAGGTCTTGCTCTTCTTCTTTTTTGCAATTCCCCTTACATGGAAAATAGTTATAGTGACTTTCATTAATGACCTTGCATCCTAGGGCCCAGAATTTGGTGTTCACTATTTAGCACCTGCTTTATGGGCTTGGAAAATAACATTTAAGAAATGAATATTTGAACATGAGTCGACAATGCATTGCGGCAATTGTAAACCCTAAGAAGGATACCAAAGGATATAATGCTTCAATAGCTCATTAAGCAAGTGTTAAAATCTGTCTTGAAAACTTTCTAGCAAGTACTACTATGTTTGGTGTACCTTCAATAGCTCTCAAGTAGGTACTGGATACTTCAACAGCTCTCTAATAGGCACTGATTAGGTTATGGTAGCTCTTCTAGTATGTATTAGGGTGTTTCTGCATCCCTAGTAACTCTCTAGTAAGTACTAGGTGTGTTCTAGTATTTTCAGCATCTCTTAAGTAGGCACTAGATGGACTATGCATTTATGACCATTTTTTATAGCTACTAATATTCTTGAATCTCTTAGAAATGTCTGAGCCTTTCTAGTTGGTCGCTCTGACTCAAGGATGCGCCATTGGGGTTGATCTTGAGCCATATATTCCTTTTTGGCATACAAAGGTGTTTCCTTGTGTCATTTTGGCCTTCTTAGATAATTGGGGATGCATTTATATTATTATAGCCCTCTAGTAGTCTTAAAGATACAATTTTGTTGAAAATAGTAGGCTTTAGAGCCAAACACAATGCTAATGCATTTATGGAATGTGGACGACTCTTAAAATGTGAATTTTACTTTAAAAGTTCTTTTGGTATTTTTGAGGAGGACAATTTTGTTATTAAAGGGTATTTTGATAATTGGACTAACAGTCCAGATGATTGAATAAGCTTTTTTAAGGCTATAGGTACCTTGGTAATTTCTATTGCAAGGCTCACTTTCTTTCTTTTTTTTTTAGTCTGCCAATTTTTAATGTGTTGTATAAACAACTAGATAAGGTGATTTTCATAACATGAGATAGTGGCCTATACAGACCACCTTTGTCTGTACAAACAATATCCCTTATATAAGGCCCACAGGTAACCCTAGGGCTTATTCGCCAATTTGTCTTCTTCTCTCTACGTTCTTTCACTAAAAACTCTATGAACTTAACTTTCTTTGATTTCCTTTGATCTTGAATTTTTTTTTATATATTGGTTGGCTTTGATAACAGTGAGATGTTTGACCTCTTAGAGGAGCTTTTCGACAAGGATGCTCCCATCTTTTATGCTATAGACTAATTGCAGTCCATGTGGGGTTTTAGGATGGTTAACTAACTAAGGAAGGCAATACTAAAGATCATCCTAGTGGGCTTTGAGTTGTGTTAGGACATACCGTGGTCTACAATATGTAACGTCACTTGGCAGAAGTCATCTCAGGAGTGGTAGGCCTTCATCTCTTTTTTCCTTGTTATTTTCAAACCTCACTTTTATTTATTATTTTCCTTTCAGCACTGTAGTCTTTAAGCATGGCCTGGAATTTATTTTCTACATGTGAACATTAGATTAGCTTTAAAAATATTTAAGGATAATTCGAGGACATTGTGAGCGTCGCTTTAGTTTTGACTCAAACAAGTGGAATCTTACCTGTGATTTCATTCTTTTATGGATCAACAGGGAGATCATCACATTGGTAATAACCCAAGATATGGCACATGCTTGGAACAACGGGGAATCCTTTTGGGCCTTGCAATCTTCAAAGCCCCAAATCTAAAATGATGGTAATCGAGAGACTAAATATGGGGTAATACGTTGGTACCATCCTTAGCAAATGTGGAGTCACTAGCCGACTTTGGTTGGGACAAAAATCTAGGGAAGGCAAAATTTGAACCTAATCTAAGTCAATTAGAAGGACCATTTCATCTTCACCCCATCAGAGATCGGGTTTGAAAATTGGTATGGTTTGGGGAAGAGGTTAGGCACCCTAAACTACCTAGATATCGAGATCCAGCCTTTAGGCATCTTTGGTTCACTTTTAATATTTTAATCGAGTTATTGATTAGTCTAATTAACACCTTTAAACATACATCTAAACATGATCCATTTAAACAAATCAAGTTACTAACTTCAAGCATAAGGGATCATGTATAATGGCAAAGGGATTTCATGTACTCCATCATCCATACATAACATTTTAAAGAGGGGAGGAGGATCATGTGACATGGCATAGGTGTTATCATGCATTCATCCATACATTCATCCATACCACAATCATCAATAAATGCATAGGATGATCGATAAGACCATATTCATGGTTTAGTGCTAGTAATAGTACCTACACTAATGGAAGAGAAGAAGTTAGTAATCAAATAATGAAAAAACAAATAAAAGAAACTAAAGGAAATGCAAATAAAGTCTCTAGTAACCATCTTATCACACCTCTAAAGTCAACATCCCTAAACATACATATAATGTCCATGGTAACACATCTCAACATCATAAATCAATATACAAAACATAATAAAGATTCATGAATCATGAACAATCAAAGGGATAAATATGCAATGCAAAGCATACTTGGAGGATATTGAATGGCCTAAGGTAAAGATTCCCCCAAATTCGATCCTAAGGTTAATGAACCTTCCTTCATATTGCTCACAAAGAACCAAAACACACATAGCACAACTAACCATTACAGAAGTTAGAATGCCAAATCAAGGAGAGGCATTGAAGAACTAAAAAACTATTCATATGGTTAGCATATAAACTCCCAGCATAAGGTAAGCTCTCAAGCTCAATGGAACCTCAAGTTCCTCCCATGATCATGGCCCTGAGATGATTAAAATAGAATAAAAAAATCTCATTGAAATTAAATGAAGGATCCTAAGAGTTTTTTGGCATGATGAGCAACAAAAACCATGTGAAACATAATATAAACTTTATTTTTGAAGTGAATAAGGGTCATAGGTTAATAAATCTCAACCTATTTTGCCATTAAAGTCATAAATTATCATAAAAATGCTTTAAAAAGAAAGAAATCCGAAGAAGGGGAAGAAAATAAACTTTACTAAAGCTGTCTACTAAACAAATTAGGTTGTATAACCTAATTTTGGGGTTGTATAACCTAATTTTAGGGTTATACAACCTAGCATGAAGGTTGTACAACCCTTATTTTCTAGATTTTAGAAAATAAAAGAAGAAAAGAAGAAGACGAAGAAAAAGGGATTGGGGGAGAGTCTTAGATGCTTTCTGGTGGAATCCTTACCCTCAAAGGCACACAATGGGTATAATATCCTTTAAAATGCTTAAGGAATGCACAAAATAAAGAGATTAGGTCTAGTTCTACTTATAGTGACCTGGGGTGAGTTAGGACTTAGGGTTTCTGTGTTTGAGGGATGTTTGATAGTTGATTATGGCAAAGTAGCCTTAGGGTTGTCTAAGCTTCCCTTCTCTTCAAATGAGAGCGGTATTTATAAGAGTAAGATATGTGTACTATACCTTAAAATGGTTTTGGTCATACTGTATATGTATCAAATCATAGAAAGGAAGATGAATCTCCTAGAATTAGAGTTTGCACATGGGTTGTACAGTCAGGATAGGGTTGTGTAGCCCTAGGATTTAAGGGGACAAGTTCTAAAATGTTATGTAGACTAAGGTTTCAAGATAAGGTATATAGCCCTACTTTATGTGTTGTACAACCCATGAACCCTGGCATGCAGTTTTAGGCATGTCTTAAGTTTGGTCTTGGGCTTAGTTTTGGGCTTCTCTAAGGTTTCTTAGGGTCTTTCATCTCTTTCTTTGGTAATTCCCTTTGGATTATAAGGAATAGATTCAATGACTTTCATCATCGGGTTTTGCATGCAAATGTTCAAAATTTGATGCTTATAGACACTCACCTCTATTTTTAGGAGCTTTTATTTTGTTGCCTTGATTTGCATGCCCTATATTTTTCCTAGGATTCTATATATAAAAATTATTGAAATTAATTTATGGAAGAACCTATGAGGATTTAAAATATACTTGCGATTAAATAAATTATTTATTTATTTATTTTTGCATATTCTCTTATTGATGCTAAATTGAGTTACATTGACCTTGTTATACTTTATGCTTGAGTATTGAACCACACTTAGGATTTTGCGAAAATCTACTGAAAGATTAATTTTCATAAATTTTTACATAATTCCTAGATATTCCCATCATGACTAAGGTTGATCATTTTATGCCTTTTCAAAATTTTTCAAGTTATTCAACCACTTGCACAAAACAAATGTAGAATGGTATTTTATTATCTATGGAATTAAATATTCACCTTTATTATATTGATATTGTATGTGACTTTGGCTTGTGTGTCTAGAACCACCTATTGCTTGAGGTCTTTCTTTATTTTCTTCTCTATTTTTATATTATGTGAATGTTGACTATTTGCTTTTCTTCTTTTTTTTTTTTTTGTTCTTTCTCCTTTTTAGGGCGATGTCTACTTCTATATGAGAGGTAGAGTGATGGGCCTAGCTGGGGTATGGTTTTGCGAGGTGCATCCTCGGGTCTTGTGCTGCTTGGAGGGGATTGGTTTGATGTCTTTCCTTTAGATGTTACCAAAAGAAGGCCCTTTAAGTCCATTCCATGACGAATTAAGCTTTATTCTAGTGGTGGATGGACACTATTCACTCTTTGCACTTGCCATTGATCAGAGAGGTCGCTATCACACTAGGTGACTTCATTTACCTTATCGGGATCCGTTTTCAGGTATCTCCATCCCCACTAATTTTGGCATGCATGAGCTAATGTTATAGAGAGATTATATTCTTTAGCTCTTAGGCTACATTACTCAGACCAATAGGAGTTTGTCTTTTGAGCAGTCCTGTATAAAGGCAGACGCTTCTACCACTACCGATAATAGGTCACAAGAGGTGATGGATCGACATACTCTACTTCTTACTGTATGTCTTATTGAGGACTTTATTCTCAAACTCAGTGGATGAGGAAGAGTTTTGTTTAATGCCAGCATTAGAGGACTTGGGACTTGTCCACCACTTTGACTAGGGATCAGTGGTGCTGACTTATCTATATCAGTTCTCATATCAGTACAGTTAAGCTCAATCTTACATGTGTGGTGCTTGGCAAGTGTTCTATGTGAGTATTTCCTAATCCCTTTTCATTTCATATATTTATTCCCTTTATGTCTACTCCTGATATGATATTATGCTTATTTATAAGCTTGGGTTATAGATTTGGGCCTCCTATAGGGGAGCAACCCCTTGTTTGATATGAAGGGTTGTTACCCTTGATTCATGCCATAGAGCACTACTCACCAAAATAATTCCTTAGTAGAGCTTAGGCACGTATGCCCAAACACTCTTAATCTAGATTAGGTATTGTTATCCTGTAAAAGAGATAACCATTAGTTTAGCATATTACTTTTTGTTCTTGATTTTATATTCATAGTGGTTATTTGTCCTTATAGCAGTTACATTTGGACTTAAAAGGGCCTGCGGACGCCTAACAGCTAAAGGTGGTAAAGGTAAAAGGCCTTTCATATGGGCGATGCTTACTGGTGGGCCCATCCTTATGCGAGTAATATTTGGGAGAGTAGATCCTTAGATGGAGTGATGGGTTAGATGCTCAGCCTATTCCTCAGTGCCCAGCCTCAGACATATTTTGGGCAATGGATATGAAAGAGGACATAAAGATACGGGTGGCCATACAGTTTGTGCTAGGAGAGCAGCTTGTTTCAAGCAGGGTCCCTTACCAGACTTGGATGATCGGGTCTTCAGTTAGGATGATCTGATGATGAAGGCATCTATCTGAACATTTTTTGATGCATGAGAAGCATGAAGTGAAGATTTTACATTACGACACTAGAGGGACAACTACTCACACTGAGCGTAGACCTATAGAGCCCACTCCTACTATCTAGGACCGTAAGGGGACTTGCACATCTATTTTTGAAGGATTGGAGCCCATAATGGTTGCAAGTTTGATCTTGTGCTGGATAACATGGTCAAATCCTACATGTCATCCCTAACTGAGTCAATGATGTCATTGTCAATCACTTGATCGGATTGCACTTTTGAGCCTGTTGAGGCTACCCATACAAGTATCATTTACTTGTACCTTTGTGTCTTTTGTTGTAATTAGAGCATCCATTGCAAAAATATATTATTTTCTTCTTGCAAATCCCTTACGTTCAGACCAAGGTTATGGTAGACCTGATTATTGCTTTGAAAAGGGTAGTGACACAACAGACTCAGTCTATGTAGGTTAGTAACAATTAGCGGTGTAAATAAATCATGTATACATGCTCATGATTATGTGTGTGTGATTGGTGTCGTATCCATCCTAACCCCTATACATTTTCTAGAAGATGATCCAACACCTGATCTGAGAGCTTTAGGAGAAGAAGCAAATTGGGTAGACTTAAAGACTAAGATCGAGATGATGACCTAGGTAGCAGCAAAGGATTTCAACTAGTATGCGGCCACAGATGGGGAAGAAGGGGATGACAAAAAGGAGACCGCATTAGGAAGCTAAAAGGATTGAGCCCACCTGCTGCTTTCTTTTTTTTTTTTAGGATTTTTCATTTCTAGCACAATACATTTATTAGATAACTTTGATATTTTAGACACAGTTATAAATATATTTTTAGATAATTTGAAAGCCCTGTTGCTTTTAGATGTTTGCTTGATCATTACAACTTTAGGACATACTGAGGTGATTTCGCCTTCATTTTGGTAAACTCTAGAATTTTCTTTATTTCAATAAAATGCATGATTTTAATTCTAGCCCTGATTTTGTTTTTTAGATGTGCTTGCATTATTTTATCCTTTTTGAACATGTATATTTCTTTTAAATAGGCGTCAAACAATTTTCAAGCTCATAATGCAAGGGAGATCCTACCCAATTTCTCTCTAGAAAACTGGTTTATACATATGATTAAGTTATCTGTACAGACTACTGGATGTCTATATATACATCTTAAGTGGTTTGTACAAACATGGACCATTGTTCACAGTTGTAAAGCACTAACCATCTTCTCCCTCTTCTATAAATATCCATCGATGATTTCCACCTCCCAAACTACTATTTTCACCTTCCCAACCATGGCTAAGACATTTTTGAGGTCTCTCCTATCCAAAATTTGGTCCGACCTAACCTAGGTAGGCCTTAAGGCTCTTCGTTCTCTTATGTGTTAGCATAGACACAAATTTCTTATGTGCAACTTACGATCTATAAAATTCCACTACCCATTCTTTTCATTTTTGCTGGACTAGGTTGTTCAAACCTAAGTCAAGACTTTTGATCTTAACAATATAGATTGAAAAGGTTATAATATCAATTTTAAGTGTTGTTTTTGCAAATATTAAGATAGAATCTCATTAGAAGTTGAATATGAGTGATTAGAAGAAAAAAAACTCAAAGTATGAAAATTTGCCTTCAAAATTAGCGACCATGAATTTCAAAGTGACTGCGAATTTTGAAAAAAGTGTTGTTGAGATTCAAAATTAGCGACTGCGAATTTTAAAAGTGATCGTGAATTAGTGAAACAATATGTTCATGTTAGATAGATAATTTCATGGTGATAATCACGTCTAAAAAGGAAAATAACGATCACGAATTTGAAGTAGCGACCATTAATTTTAAGATCTATTAGAAAGATCCAATGGATAGTTTTTAAAGAGACTAATGGTTTCATGCCACGTGGACTAACCATTAGACATAGTTCAAAAATAGCGATCGTAAATTCAGTCTCGACCGCAAATTTCATCTTACGAGCATTTAATGCAAGATATGCCTAGCATAACTTGGAGATTTAGACATAGTTTCTTTGTAATGTCTCTTTAGTCGTTATTGCCTATAAATACACCACTAAATGGACTTGAATGGAAGAGGATAACCATTTGATTGTGCCCAAACTCTTGCAAAGTTAATTCTCATCTTTAACTATTTATTTCTTTATACGTAGTTTGGCATGAGCTTTAAACACCTTGGGTTTAGTTTTTTAGAGTTACCCCTTGAATAGAAAACTCTTGTTTACACTTGAGAGTTAGCCTAGTTGTAAAACTCTTATATAGGTTAAGTGTGAGCCTTTAAGAAACACTTGTGAGGTTGTGTGTGGGCCTTGAAACACAAGTTGTAAGGTTTGGTGTAAGCCTAAACACTAAGTTCAGTGTGAGCCTTTAAGAAACACTTGTGAGGTTGTGTGTGAGCCTTGAAACACAAGTTATAAGGTTTGGTGTAAGCCTAAACACTAAGTTAAGTGTGAGCTTGTAAAATACTAGTGATTGAGTAAAACACCTAATTGGTGAATTAGGGAGTGGGTGTAGGGTTGGTTTTTACCTGAACCACTATAAAACTCTTGTGTTCATTCTTCTCTTACTCTTTCTCTAATCTTTCATTTTTATGAGCTACCTCCAAAATCAAAATTTTAAATTTGCCACCAATTCAACCTATCCTTCTTGGTGCAATAAGGCCAACAATTGGTATCAGAGCCAAGTCTCAATTCAAGCCTTAATTACATAAGAAAATATCAAAGGCACAAGAAAGAGTCTATTCTCACCTTAATCCTCATTTTGATGGCAACAATTATGCTCTTTGAAGCATAAAATGGAGTTTTATCTAGATAGCAATCTCATCAACTTAAGGGATTATATATTTAAAGAGTGGAAGCTTCCAACAAAGATGGTTGAAGAAGTAGAGATGGCAATTGCAAAAGAAAAATGGAGTGAAGCACAGAGGAAGGCAAATTGAAAGAACAAGAGGGTAATGGCTATTCTCATAAGTGCCATGTTAAGAGAAGAAATTAGAAGAGTCCAACATTGTCAAACTACACATGCCATATGGAAAGCACTAGAAAACTATCATAAGGGCACAACTCTTATGAAATCAAGTAGGTTGGAGATGTACATGACAAAGTGGGAGCTCTTCATGATGAAAGACCATGAAAGCATCACCGAAATGACAAATAGACTCCTCTCTATTGCCACAAACATGAAAAAGTTTGGAAGGACTCTTACTAAACTATTAGGTAAATACTAAAATCCTCAAATCTCTTCCATTAGATAAATTTAATGCAAAAGTATACAGCATTCAAGAGTCCAATTCAGAGATTGGGAAAGTGCCAACCGATGCTCTCATTGGTAATATTCTCACTCATGCGATGGCTCTTAAGAAGGATGAAGAGATGAAGAAGCTAAGAGGATAAAAAGACAAAGAAAAGAAGAAAGCTCTGGCCTTTAAAGCTTAAGAAGATTATTCAAGCTCAAGTGACTCAAATGAAAGTGATGAAGAAGAAAAATAGCTTGCTAAAATATCGAAAAGGACCAAGGAATTGATGAAAAGGAAAAAAGAACAAAGAATCCAAAGAAAGTCATCTTCCTGTCATCATAAGGCAAAGAAGAAGAGCTTCAAGGCTACTTGGGATGATAATTCAAGTGATGAAGAAGAAGATGAAGTAGCAAACTTTTACTTCATAGCTCAAGAGGACTCCTTTAAATAGGTAAGTACTTTTCCACACTCTTATGATGATTATGATGGATTTGATGATGTAGATGATAAGCTTCTTGAAGCTCTTACTTTGAGATATGATAAATATAAATCACAAATGAAAACTTCTAAGAAAAAATGTTCTAAATTAAAGGACACGTTTAAATCCTTAAACAGTCTTGTAAGTGAATTGAGGGCTTCAAATGAAAAATGCAAGAAGTTTTTGGAGAGTCTATCCAAGTTGTCTTCATCCCTAACTTCATTGAGAAAATAAAATGACTCCTTGAAAGGTGAAGTCATTGAACTTAGAAACTTTATTTCTTAGTTCCACAAAGAAAAAAAACCTTAGGATACGCTTATTGTATCATAAAGACCTCTCTTAGTTAGCATAATTTAGGCTTTAATAGAGCTTCTTCTTCTACTTCTTCACTCACTACATTCATTATTGAGGCCATGGGGAAGATAGGTGCTCCTAGCACTAAGGCACTTATGCCTAAGGGCAAAGGAAAGGCCTCCCAAGGCTCAAGAGCCAAGGCTCAAAGAGTAAATTATGCTTACATTTATAACAACAAGCATGTTCAACCATACAAACATAAAAAATTTTCTTATACTCCTAATCACTCTTGCACTTGCATACATTCTCACCACCTAAGTATGAGAAGGTCTTTTACTCATACTAAGGTTGTACATAGGAGAAAGACTCACAAGTCTAAGCTCTAATGTCATTATTACTTGAGATATGGGCACATCAATGTATTTTGCCACATTAGGAAGGCACACCTCAAATTGAAGGACCCTTCCAAGACTAACCCCCAAGGACCTAAGTATGTTTGGATACCAAAGCAAAGAGTTTGATATTGTAAGATGGAGGCTTCTTCACCAAATTCTCATTATGAAAAATCTAAAGGTAAACGGAGATTGCTAATGAAGAAGGGAAAAAGTTTCAAATGGTTACTTGGTATCTAGTCATGGATACTAAACTTGTAATATATCCCTTATTCCTTATGTTTTTAACTTAATATATTTATGTATACATTTAGGAGGAATTTTATTGCTTAATATATCTATGTGTTGACATATTTAGTTTGATTTGATTGATTATTTGATGAGTTGAATTCATTTTGCATTTGAGGTTTTCTATATTTTGAATATTGAAATCAATCATAAAAAATCATATACTTTATACTAGGGTCATATATGAAAATTCTTAAATTTCTAGCCATAGTTTGTGTTCAAGCATCTTTAAATGTTTGAATTATTTTGCATTTATGTTTTTTTATATATAAAATTTTCATGCAATTTATGTTTCATTCATTTATCTTCCTATGTGACATATTGTGATCAATTGTGCAAAATTATTTATATTTGCTATTTTAATTTGAGTTTGTACAATTGATAAGTTTGTGGTCATTCCCTCTCATATTCCCTATTCTCTATGTTATTCCCTCCCATTCCTCTCTTTTAATCTTGACAATGGGGGAGAGATAATTGACCGGATATACTAGAGGGAATATATAAAAAGGGAGAGAAATTTTAACTATATCTACATTTGTAATAAGCTAAGACAATGATCTTATTTGAATAACTAAGGGGGAGTAATTCATACTTATAATTTGAATCACTTCACAATCATTCTCTTAGGAGCATGCATGATTGATTCTTTATCCTTTGCACATTCAATCTAGATTGTCAAAATCAAAAAGGGGGAGATTATTAGACTAGGTTGTTCAAACCTAGGTGAAGACTCTCTTTTGATTTTGACAATATAGATTGAAAGGTTCTAATATCAATTTTAAGTGTTTTTTTTTTTTTTTGTAGATATTAAGATAGAATCTCATTAGAAGTTGAATAGGAGTGATTAGAAGCAAAAAACTTGAAGTCTGAAAATTTGGCTTCGCAATTAGCAACTGCGAATTTCAAAGTGACCTCGAATTTTAAAAAAATGTTATTGAGATTCGAAAGTTGTTACTGTGAATTTTGGTAGTGACCACGAATTGGTCAAACAATATCTTTATGTTAGACAAACGATTTTACAGTGACAATCACGTCTAAAAAAGAAAAATAGCGATCGCAATTTTGAAGTAGCGATAATGAATTTTAAGATTCGTTAGAAAGATCCAACGACTAGTTTTTGAAGAGACTAATAGTTTCATGCCACATGCCATTAGACACAGTTCAAAAATAGTGATCACAAATTCTGTCTCAATTGTGAATTTCATTTGACGATAATTTAATGCAAGATATGCCTAGCACAACTTAGAGATTTAGACATAGTTTCTTTGTAACATCCCTTTGGTGGTTATTACATATAAATACACCACCAAATGGACTTGAATGGAAGAAGATAACCATTTGATTATGCCAAAACTCTTGCAAAGTTAATTCTCAACTTTAACTCTTTATTTCTTTGTACATAGTTTGGTGTTAAACACTTTAGGTTTGGGTTTGGGTTTGAGTGTGAGCCCTTGCATATAAAATGCTTGTTTAGGTTTGAGAGTTAGCATAGTTGTAAAACTCTTGTATAGGTTAAGTGTGAGCCTTTGCAAAAACATTTGTGAAGTTGTATGTGAGCCTTAAAACACAAGTTATAAGGTTTGTTGTGAGCCTAAACATTTAGTTGAGTGTGAGCTTATAAAACATTAGCGATTAAGTGAAACACCCAATTGATGAATTGGAGAGTGGATGTTGGGTTGGTTAATACTCGAACCATTATAAAACTCTTGTGTTCATTATTCTCATGCTCTTTCTTTAATCTTTCTTTTTTGTGAGCTTCCTCCAAAATCAAAAGTTCAAATTTGCCACCAATTCAACCCCTCCTTGGTGTAATAGAACCATCAATTTTGGGGGCATTGAGATTTGCCTCCTAGTAGAAGAATTCATTACCATTCTTAACTATCGAGCCATGGCTCCAAATCAGATTGCCATAGCATAATTAAGTTACCCACACATTCGAAAAATGATGGAGCTGTTTAACTTGTGCTATGACGAGGTGCCCAAGTATATTTTAATGAGGAAAAATTTTGATGGTAACTTTCCTCACTCTTTATCCTTCAAGGGGTCATGCTCAGGGAGCTCAAGCTCGTATTATGGTAGCCATCTTAATGAGCGAGTTCCATTTATAAAAGGAAGATGAAGAAATTAGGAAAGATTGAATATGGGCTCAGGCCCATATTATGCAAGTTTTACCACTTCTTGAGGAGGCCAAATTGGGAAAGACTTCCATCCCAATGATCTTAGGTGTCCGGACAAGGTGGCCCTTGGTATCAACAATTCTTTTTCTGGGAGCCCATTGTTGCTTCAGGTATGAATTTTCTTGCAACCTTTATTCTTATTGTTTCATTTTTACTTTTATTTTTTATTTTTTATATTTTATCTATATTTTTTATTGCCCTAATTTTTTCCTAGACCGGCCTTGTTGATTTTCAATCTAGTGGATTTCTCATTTTTACTTAGGTTGCCCTTTCTGGTTTTCAACCTAATGGGCTTATTATTTTTATTATTTATGTATTTTTTTCAGATATAGCTATAAGAGAGGCTAGGCTTATTAGCTGCTTCCACTGTAGACGTAAGACTCTATTATCCACATCATCACTAGAACTATTACTTGTCAAGGCCTATAGGGCCAAGGATGAGTGGATTGAATGGATGTCTCATATCACTGCTTTTGACATTTGTTGGACTTGCCCATAGTGGAGGCTCTCATGAGTTACCCTAAAGACCTATAGGGAATGCATGATTATTCCAGCTTTGGCATCTTACACCTTTTATGATATGGTTTGAGTGCGTTGCCAATTTAGTACTCCTCAGGACAAGGTGGACTTCATTCCTTCTTTCATTGAGGGTCTATTGTCCCAACATTTCTTAGAGATGGCCAGGGCTACATGACCCACCGACCATATTTATGACTTCTTTACTAGTGTAGGAACCATCCCTGAGGATGATTGTGACCTTTGGACTTGCAAAGCCTTATATCTTATCAAGGCATCAACAAACAATGAACCTTTATGGGAAGAAATTTCCATCTATTTAGTTCTAGTTTAAAGACATGTTTGACTAAATTTACTTTAATTATGCAAATGTTTTTCCTTCTGACATTATGATTAACATGAACCATTTACATTTCGTATATTACACATTAATTGAATCCTTGATCACTACTTTTAATAATGGCATATTGGATCATCTAATTGCCCCACACAATGCATCTTCCTTGTTGATTCTTCACCTTTTACTTTACACACACACACACACACTATGCTTTAATTTTTATCTAAGCCGCCCTTCTAGATTTTTGACTTAGCAAGCCTTTTTTTTCTTTTTTTCTTTCTTTGTTTTATTATTATGCCATTACTTTTGCCTAAGCTATCCTTTTGTGTTTTCAACTTAGCAAGCTAATTTACTTTTCACATATCCTCACATGAAGTGCTTCTTCAACCTATCTAGGTTCATTGGTTCAACAAATTCATTCTCATCCATATTTGATAGATTTATTATGCCTCTAGAATAGATCTGTTTGACCACATAGGGACCTTCCTAATTTAGTTTGAATTTTCCTTGAGGGTCTTAGGCTTGCAATTTGATTGTCGTCAACACTAGATCATTAACCCTTATGGTTATTGTTTTGACTCTTTTATTAAATGTCTAGGCCATCCTTGCGTAATGCAACTAGATGTGATAGAAAGTCTTCCATCTCTTCTCATCTAAGAGAACCAGCTGCTTAAATATGCTTCTTGCCCATTGGTACTCAGGAATTCTTGACTCGACTAATACTCATAGAGACTTTACTTCTATTATGATTGTCAATACTGCCTCCATCCCATACACAATAGAGTATGGCATCATTCTTGTTGACATCATCGTCATGATCTGATACATCTATAATGCAAAAGACAACCTCTTAGACTAATCCCTATAAGTTTCCACCATCTTGGCAAGGATATTTTTAACATTTTTATTACCTACCTTAAACACTCTATTGGTTTATGGCCTATTAGGCGACAACTTGTGGTGTGTTGCTTTATACTTTTCTAGGATTATTTCAACTCCAGCTTGAAAATGAACCCCATTATCTATAACAATGTCATGAGTCACCCTATAATGACAAATAAGGTTTTTTCAATAAATCAAGCTATTTGTTTTGCCCCCCAACTTACTAAAAGACTTGGCTTCTAACCATTTGGAAAAATAGTCCACTACAACCACATTGTACCTATGTCTGCTCATAGAAGCGAGTCTTATTTCTTCTATCATGTCAATCCCCATGTTGCAAATAGCCATGGTAAAGTCAGGTTTTATAGCTCGATCATCAGCAGGTGGTTGAGGTTATTATGAATTTAACACTTGTGGTAGCTTTGAACCATTTAAATGTAATTATGCTCTATAGTGATCTAATAATAACCCATTCTCAAAGTTTTACTTGCCAGTGTCTTTCCACTCATATGGGGGCCACAGGTTCCTCCATGTGCCTCTTTCATGACTTTACTCGCTTTTTTTTTTACTAAGCATCTCAAATGGACCCCGTTAGCATTCTCTTGTACAACACACCATTGTGGGCCATAAATTGCGACAACAGCTTCTAAATCACATCCTTGTCTTTTCTTTCAACCTTTTTGGGGTACTCACCATTCTTTAGATATTTTTGCACATCGTAGTACTAAATAGATTTATCATCGACACCTGCATTACCTTTTTATCAACATAACATATTTAAGTGGAATGAGTGACTTCATTTGCATTACTTTTAGCCCATCCCAAATAGAAACCAAACTTGCTAAAGCATCAACATTTACATTATCCTCTCATGGTAGTGATGGAACATGATTCTCTGAAAGTTCTATGTTAATCTCTTTAGGTGCTCTTAATACAGGCTTAGACGTTTTTCCTTTAATTCTCATTCATCAGTTACTTAAGAGATAACCAATAATGAATCTCTAAATACCTCAGTCATCTTAACCCTTATTTATTTCAAAAGGTCCAATCTAAGTGCACAAGCTTCATATTTGGCCATGTTATTGATCACCTTAAAATCAAGTTTTTTAGCTCTAAGGCTTGATTGCTTTTAAACCTTCATTTAGGAATTAGAGAGTTTAGACTATCCTTCTTTAAGAGGTTATTGCGCTAAATATTCTACAACTGCTCAACCCTTAATCACTTTCTTAGTTACATACTTAATGTCAAACTTTGTCAACAATATCAACCATTTTGCCAGCTTTCCAATCAAGGAAGGAGCCTTATGTAAGTTCTTGATTGAATTGAGTTTCGAAATAACCTCGACCAAATATGACTGAAAGTAATTCCTTAACTTCTTTGTGTCCCACACTAACACCAAATAAGTCTTTTCTACTTGTTTATACCTCTCCTTGTAAGGAAGTAGTTTTTTGTTGAGATAGTACACGACATGTTTATTTCTTATCCCATTCTCTTAGGCTAATATCACCCTTATAAAGCTCTCTTCTAGCATCAAATATAAAATTTATAGTTTCTCTATCTTCAGTGGTTTTAGTACACACGGATTGGTTAGATACTCTTTAATCCTTTTAAAGGCTTTCTAGCATTGCTCATTCAACTTCACTAGAACTTGAATATCGGCTCACAAATAGGAGTAAGCCTTAATATGAACCTGTTAATATATTATAAATGACCTAACAAGTCCCAAACCTCTTTCTCTATCTTAGGTGTGGGCATGTCTTGAATAGCCTTCACCTTGTCTGGATCTACTTGGATGCTCTTCTCGCTCTCCACATGTGCCAACAAATTACTCGACATAACCCCAAACACACACTTTTTAGGATTCAACCTCACGTGATTCTCATCAACCCTTTTTAAAAACTTTTTTAAAGCCTCAAAATGTCCATCTTTTATTTTATACTTTACCATCATATCATCCATATACAACTCTACCTTTTGTTGGATTAGGTTATGAAATAGGTCAATCACCATTTGTTGGTATGTTGCTCTCGTATTCTTTAACCTAAATTGTATCACCATACAACAATATGTTCCCTACTCGATGAAAAAAGTCATATTCACCTTATATATAATTATCATGTTGATCTAATTATTGACTAAAAATTATCCATGAAATAATACATAACACGCATTACGACACTGTCTGCTAACACATCAATATGAGGTAGAGGAAAGTCATCCTTTTGGCAAGCTTTATTTAGGTCTCTGTAATCCATGCACATCCTTCTTTGTACTAGTATTATATTGGCTAGCCATTCAGAGTAATCAACTATTTTTATAAACATGGCATTCAACTATTTTGCAACTTCTTTTTTAACCAACCGAGCCCATTCAGGTCTCATTCTTCTTAGTTTTTGTTTCACTGATCTTATGTGTAGGTAAGTCAAGGTTTTATGCCCAATGATTCACCTATCAAACCCTAGTATGTCCTCATATATCTAGTTAAAGACCCTTTCGTACTTCTTAAGCAGTTGTTCAAACTTTCTTCCCTCATCTAGTGTGACATCGCTAGTAATGAGCAAGATTTTTAGATTTTCTTGTGTGCCAAGATTAAATGCAGTGGTATGCATTGAATTAATATTAAATATGCTCATGAAATGATACATCTTATGGATATTACCATTAGAAAACATGTCCCGTAAGTAAGCATATCATTGACTTAAATTGGGAAATAAATACATCATTTTCTTCAAAGAGACTAAAGATAAGAACATCAGTGATATCATGAAAAGCAACTTCTTTTAGCAAATCAATAAAAGTCTCTTAGGCATCAATCTTTTTTCCTTGACAATCCTCTTTACATCAGTCATTTGAGCTACACTCAAGTCACCCACCTTTTTTGTACTTGCTCCCTTATTAGACTCTATGCCAGCCATTGCTATCACAACTCCTTCAAAGTCCTGCTTCATTTGGTCATCTCCCAACTCAATCTTTATGAAACTCTTCAAGAGAGTCTTTTCTTTCAACTCTGTTTACTTAATGCCTGAGGCTTGACTATGGGTTTCCTCTCTATCATCCATATCCTTAATGGAATTCACAATCATGTTCTTAATATCTGCCAGACTTATGTCAGTGTATGTACCTTTAATGAACTTGTATAACCCTATATATTCCTATTCTAAATCCATATGAGGTGCATCCTAACTGACTATCCCAATCTTACCCTTTATAAGTCCTCACTTGTGACCCAAAAGTGTTGTTCCATCTTTTATAGCTATTTCTCTTCTTCTAAGATCTTCTTCCTATCATCCCATGGCCATGTAGATTAAGGACCATACAAAACTATAAATTGACCTAATTTTTTGCTATCCTTTGTCCTTTTAATCTGCTTGCCTTTCTTCTTTCTCTTTTTTTTTTCTCATCCTCCTTTTCTATGAATCCTGGTAATTCTGATAACCCATCTCTCCAACTTCCATATGAAATAAAGCTCTCTTAAGCTTATCCATGACACCATCATCAACTAGCTTCTTATATTCTTTAGTAATTTCTTTTTCAATCTCCCTTACTACCTCTCCTTTTAGCACGAAGAAGTCAAAAAGTGGCCCATCTTAAGCTTATCCATAACACTGCCCATCTTAAGCTCATCCATGGCACTATCATCAACTAACTTCTCATCTTCTTTAGTCATTTCTTCTTCAATCTCCCCGACTACCTCTCTTTTTGTCACGAAGAAGTCAAATAGTGGCCCATGTAAATCCTTTACTTCTAACTTTGAATCTTTGCCATGGTATCTTTGTCCTCTTCATGTAGTTTGAGTAGGAATTTATAGAAATTCTGACACACTAGTAGAATGCTTCCTTAAACCTTAACCTAGCATAAAGTTCATGCTCTTCGTGATTCCCATTACCTTAGGATTGACCCATTTGTCTATGACACAGGTAACCTAAAACCCCTAGGGTATGAAATAACCACACTTAATGTTGACACAATCTTCTTAACTTTTACAAAGATCATCACTATCTTACCTTTGAAAGGAATCTTGACTTTTTAGTGCACAACAAAGGGTACCCCTCCTAATGGATGATACCATGGCCTCCCCAATAGCAGCGAAAAAGTAACAAGGATATCTAACACAATAAACTCTACTATCATCTCTACAATTCTAATCTTTACCATGGTCTTGAATATTTTCAAGGCTAGCCTCCTGCTATCATCATAGGCTCAAATGATTCTATCTAAAGTCTCAAAGTCTTTATCTGATAGGCCAAACTTGTGTAATAACTTCAGAGGACAAATATTGATTATGGACCTATCGCTAACCATCACAAAAGTAATGCATCTCCCTTTCACATCAGCTCTTACAAATAAGGCCATATTTTGATCTCTTCCTTTTGGAAGTAAGTCTTCATCAAAGAAAGTAATCTTCCCTTTATGGGTTGCTAAAGTAATAACATCTTTCGAAGTGGCCTCCTCATAAATGATAAGGCTTGATAAAGCTTCCACCATTGCCCTCTTATGCACTTATAAGGTAATCAATAACTCCCATACACTAATCTAAGAAGGAATCTTCTTCAATTGCTTTACAGTATGGTTGTTATCCTCTTTCTCCTTGACAACAAGCTCGTCTACCTTCTTCTTAACCGTTAGTTCTTTAAAGACCTCTCTATCAAGGTAGTACCTCTTACTTCAAGTTACATGATTCACATGTTCCTCCTCCTTCTCTTTATATCTCTTACAACTTGATCTTCTTCTTTGCCTCATTTGTTTCCTCATCTAAGCTCTCTTATGTGTTGATAATGCAAACCATGATAGCAACATCCTTTGGTACTTCTTTGATGATAGCCATAATAACTTCCTCAGGGATCCCTTTGGTTGGAGGTGGAACATTATGATAGTTCAATAGAGGATTTTCCCTGATGCTTGGTCTCATCAATTCTGTAAAACAATTGTCTTGTTATCAATGAGGTTCTGAATCTCATGCCTTAGCCTGTAACAGTCATCAGTGTTGTGCCTAGCTCCTTAGTAAAAAACCCAATAAGCATCGGCATCATATCCCTTCTGTAGTGGAATAAGAGATGGTCTCAGAGTGAAAGGTTTCAACACTCTCTTTTTCTGTAAGAGAGGCATCCCCAAATCTATAAACTGCCTTAAAGCCCTTACAGTGTTCACATTGACCATTTTGTTTCCTTTTCCTTAGGGTTGTGATAGGCACTTCTTCTTCTTCCATATTGTTAACTTTTTTACTTTTAAATCAACTTTCTTAAGTTCCTCGAAATTCCTTACCAACATAACTCTGATTTTGGTACCAATGCTAGGTAACACCCCTTTGATAATCATTTAGACATGTTCCCTTTTAATTGGTTTAGTAGTGGCCTCAAAAGCAGTCTTCTTCCATTTTCTTATGTCATCATTGAAGTTTTTACTAGTTTTCTACTTCAAAGACTCCAAATCATGTAGAGTGATCTAAATTACAAGCATATTGCTTTTTAAAAGCGCTTATTAACTCTTTCCAATCCTCTTTGATAGTCTTTATCTTGTTACAATTGTTAGCCTAGGGCACCAAGAGGGGAGGTTTGAATTTGTGTTCAATTAAAAAAAATTAAATTGTGGGATAAGGTGTTTAAGAAGTTGAGTAGAAGAAGAGAATAATAGACACAAGAGTTTATAGTGGTTTGGGTGTTAACCAACCCTACGACCACTCCCCAATTCTCTACAGTTGGGTATTTCACTCAACTCAAAAGGTGTTTCCAAGCTCACATCAAACTTTTACTGTGACACCCCAATTAATAATCATTTAATTTTCTCTCTAAGTCTATTCATTGTCATTTAAAAGACCTGATTAAATTTTTTTTTTCACTATATCTCTTGTTCAGCACTTAGTAACTATTTACAACAAAACATACATGAATAAACAAACTAAAATACTAATTGACTGCATACTGGCCCAACCTCTCTTACACTGCTAGACAACGACTTCGAAAAGTGTACTGGATGCAATCTTTAGTCTACTCTTC
>CATIWR010156734.1:0-19948 GCA_949677035.1 Omphalea diandra
AGTATGCAGTCTATTAGTATTCCAGCTGGTTTAGTCATGTATACTTTATTGTAAATAATGACTATGTTGTGAACAAGAGACATTGTGTGAAAAAAATAAATATGATAAATAAATGATAATTGACTTAAGGTCTTTTAATAATAATGTATAGACTTAGAGCATTTAATGACGATTTAATGGGGTGTGACATGGTTAATACTCGAACCACTATAAATCCTTATATATTCTATTCTTTTTTTATTTCCTCTAAACCGTAAATAACTTACATTCCTTCCAAATTTTAAATTACCCATCAATTCAACCCCCCTCTTTGTGCACAAGGGCCAATCTCTAAGACTTAATTAATCATATCTTAAATTCTTCCATCAATAAAACTCTTTGATTGGTCCACTTGCTCTTGACCATTGGTCCTTATTACATCATTTAGGCCACATAACTTATTTTGATTAGCCATATAAGCGGGCCCTAAATATTTTAGTTAGATATAATTAATTTAATTTGAATCTAATTAAGTTAAAATAGATAAATAATTTGATTGGTCAATAATGATAATTTTATTTGAATTCAAATAAATTTAATTAAATCTAATTATATTTTGAATAGACCAAAAAATATATTTTTATTGGTCTAAAATTTTCATGTCTACACATACATGTTTTACTTTTTCGATATTTTCATACTTTTTAATATTTTTGTTCCTATGTAAATCAAATTCTATCATTTATTAATTATATGAATGAAGTTCACATTTTCTTAAAAATCAAATTTAGTCTCATAATATAACAAAACTCCTAGTTATTTACTTATTATATAATTAAACATGATAAATAGAAAACTATTGCCATAAAATAATTTATGAAATCAAAATCACCTACACATATATATACACTTTTGTCTCTTTCTCACTATCTATTTGTATTTCAGAGTTGTTTAAGACTTTGCATGGGAATTTTAAAAGTAATAAAAAAATTTAATAATAGTAAAATAATGGAAATTGAATGAAATGAAAAGTAATAAAATATTAATTATCCTTACCCAACTTGAGAGTCTTAAAAAATAACAGAGTTAAAAAGAAATAATAAAATTAATCTTATTTGGGAGTTTTAAATTAAGAGAGAAAAATTAATTAAGAAAATATCAAATTGACAATTATATATATATATATATATATGCTTTCTAAAACTGAATGCATTATGATAAATTACATTCTATATCAAACATAAGTCAAAATAGAATAAATACATCATGTTAAATTTCACACTGCAAATAATTAAACGAAGGCAATGACGAAACTATAAATTATTTGTAGGGAGATTCGCTTACTTCAAGCTGTCGGTGACCGACGACGGCAGTGAGATGGGTGGAAGAGGAGGAGGAGGAGATGGGTGGGGAAGACAGGTAAAGAAGAACTTTTTTTGTTTTTGAGGAGGATGAACATTTAATAAGGTCTGAAATTCGATTTTTGGAATTTCAATGATTGTAGTTATTTTAAGAATATTATTTTATTTTTATTTATATAATTATAAATTTAAATGATTTAATGATAATTAGAAATATATTTTAATGTGTTTTAGGAGATTATTTAATGTATGTAAATATTTTAAAGAGAAATGATTTTATGTTAAAGAGATTATTATTTTAATTAAGGTTATGTTGTTTATTATGAATTAAGTAAAAGAGTTATGTTTATTGAATTATTTATATTTAAGAAATTAAATTTAAATGAGTACGTGATAATATCTAATATTTTAAAGATGAGAATATATAAAGAAAATACATTTAATGATTAAAGGATTTAAGATATGAAATTAATTATTTGAGTGCAAATTTTATTGATATTTAAGAAAATTATGAAAATTACTTTAAGTTAAAATGAATATAGAATTGAAATGATTTTTTGCATTATCCGAATTAACTATGTTAAGTAAATATTTAAGGAATTTATGAAATTAATTTGATTAATATAAGTATATAATTTTAATGTTAATTAATTTAATTAATATAAGTATATAATTTTAATGTTAATTATATTATGTGAGTAAATTATGTTAAATAAATGTTTAAGGAATTTAATTAATTTATGTTAAAGATATTAAGTTATATAAGTTTGTTTGAGTTATTAATTAAGTTGATTTAATTAATAATGTTGACCGATAACCATCTTTCGGCTAACCTAGCCTCCTCTGTCCCTCGGGACCAACAAGGGGTAGTACATGAATATTCACCAGTTGTCCATCGACTACGCCTTTCGGCCTGATCTTAGGCCCTGACTCACCCTCTGTGGATGAACCTTATGGAGGAATCCTTAGGTTTTTGGGGCATTGGATTCTCACCAATGTTTGCGTTACTCAAGGTGACATTCTCGCTTTCGCTTCGTCTACCCCTGCTCGTGTGGGTGCTTCCCTCTAAGGCAGAACGCTCTCCTACTAATGCATTTTTACATGTGAATTGATTTAGTTTAAAGTATCTAATTATGAGAAATAAAGTTACTTATGTGAGAAGAATTTTTATTAATTTTTTATTAATTTTGAGAAATCAAACTATTTATGAGATATATTTTATGTCATGAGAAGTAATTAGTTTTTGATGATTTATTATTTGAATTAAGTAAATTTTAATGTTAATTGTTTAAGTAAGATATTATATTTATATTTAGGAGAATTAATTTAATTTAAGTTAATTTATATTTTTTATGAAAGTTAATTTTGATTATGGATAGAGCAATTTAATTTTATATTATATAGATTTTAAATATGAAAATCTTAATTATTATTATCATTATTATTCTTTTGAAAAAAAGAAATGAAAGGAAATGAAAAAAAAAAAAAAAAACACAAAAGCCAAAACGAATTATTGGAATAGATGAATAGAGACTTTTTTTTAGGGAGGAGGGAGAGAAGGCGGGGGAGAGGTCTACTGTTCATGAGAGGGAGGGAGGGGACTGTAAAAAAGGCCTTTTTTTTTTTTCAGTATGATCAAAATGACACTATTTTGATTTAAACAAAACGACGTCTTTTTGGATTGATTCAATTAGTTTTTGTTTAAACAAAACGATGTCGTTCCACCTAAATGGAATGGTGCCTTTTTGGTTATGCGTTAAAAAAAAAAAAAAAGTTAGGGTTCGTTGGGAGGGGGAAGAGCTTCTGTTTCCTTCAGCCCCTTTTTTTCGAACATCTGTGGCCCCTGTTACTCCTTCATCACCTTATCTTCGCTAATTAAGGGGCTTTAACCCTTGTCAGCCTTCCTTAATTCCAACACTTAAAGAAGGTATCCTCATAATGTAAATGCAAATGTATGGAGTTTTATAGTATAAAATAAATTTAAACTAATTAAAAAATTAATTAATAGTTTGGTGAAGTAAAAGAATCAAACACCATTTATTTGTTATTGAAGGTAAAGAAGTATTGCATGTTTGTTGATATTTATGTTTAGATTGACTTGGATTTTTATTAATTATTAAATATTATCAAAATTATATTTATCTTATTATATATTTTTATTTTAATGCCTTTTTATTCTATTGTCTACTTAATTTAGGGGTTAAAGAAAAATGATTTAAAAGATAAAGGATGTAAATAATTAATTTTTATCAACTATTCTCTCTTATTGAAAATGCACTTTCAAAAAGAGCTAATTTTTAATTATCTTTTTACATTCTATCATTTAACATTCATTAATCCACTTTCATAAAAGCTATAAGACTATTTTCAACTATTTTAATTGAAGATAGCTTTATTTTTTTTATTTTCTTATTTTCACTTGTTATTTTTTATTTTGCTAATAATGTTTAGGTTATATAGATATGAAAGTAGACCATTCTCCTTTCTCTCAATTTTTTGAGTTTTGCTCCCTTTTGTATGGGATCTTTTGTGTAAGTCGAGATATCTCTGAGGATTCTTTCTTTCAGGAGCACTATAACAAAAAAGGCTTTGTCATGAGCGCTTGGATCCGGTACTACCTATTGCATAAAGTTTGTGGGTTATCAGTTCTTTATTTGATATAGAGTTAGATTTACTAATCTTTGCCTCTTCTTTATAGGCCCTTTTGTGTTTGTGTTTGTGTTTATGTTCGGGATGAAAATTAATTTCAAATTTGGAAAATTCTTATCTTAGCCTATCTGATGATCGAGTTGATTTTCCAACAGCAATAATTTCAATCTTGAATGGTAAAGTGTGCTTGTGGAAGCCACCAAAACGTGAAGGGTCGGGGAGTTCTATTTTGGCCTAGCCATCAAGCATATGCTTTACCCATGTCTATTTCAAGAATGGCTATGGATACTAAGACTTTGTTTTGCCATTGATTGGCGTATTTCCAATTTATCCACTCCAGTTTAGGTGCTTTTTCTTTTTTAATTGTTGTGTTTTTTATACTATATTTTCATCCTCAAGTTGTGCTTTATAAAGCACAAACCTGAACACGAAGATACGAACACATCTATATGGTTATTTTTAAAAATTTAAGACACATGTCAACTAAAATATATATATACTTAAAATAAAAAAATGATTATTTATATTTAAATAATAAAATAATAAAAAAATATATTTTGCATTAATATAGTTTAACTTATTTTTAATTTTATATATATATATATGAAAAAAAGGTATACATTAGCTCCTCATATTTGGCATGAGGCCCGAGGAACATATAAGAACCTAATGTAAATTTAGGACAAATATTGTTAAAATTATTAACTTCAGGCGCCCTGTTCAAATGGAAGTTAACTTAAGATTTCAGATTAACTTTAAAATAAAACACAAGTGAGACAAAACTAAGAAAACTATAGAAAAATTCAAAGAAAATATCGACACAGTAGATCTGACCCTAAAAATCTTACAAATTCTAGTTCTAGTTGCAGCAGCATGTTGAAAGAAGAATTTCAATAATAGAAAAACTATTTCATTCAATAAATAATAATGAGAGCATAAGTAATTATCTAACTAAAATGGGAATAAACAAGCTTCAAAGGCATAATACAAACAACAACAAACGAATCAAGATATAATGTAACAAACAGATTTAGTTATATTGCAACAAAGGCATACTACAAACTACAGTAAATGAATTAAGTATATCCATAAACAGCTTCACAGAACATAAGAATACATAGATTTCATGTTTAAAAACACTAACAAAAATCAATGTTCAAATTTCTAAACGTAAAAGGAAATGATAAAAGAGTCAATATATACTGTAGTAAACGAAAAGCATTACTAATCGGTTCAACAACAAGAAAACATCAACAACAAAAAACCTCAAACTAGCACTCCTGATATACCCTAAAACCAAATTCAGGAAAAAAGCTAACCCACTATTATAAGAATCAATCCCATCATCAAGAACAACAATAAGAAGTGCATGTTCATTATCCCTTTGTTTGGTCTTCTTTGTCTTCATAAAAATTTTATCCCATACATCTTGTAATTCAAACATCTTGGTTTCAGTACCGTTACCTCCTCTTTTTTATTCCACGACAATCACCACAACCAATGATAAAAACAACAAGTTGAGCGATGATGTCGAAACCATGGTAGATCCATAAGACATTCATCAATATAAAGATCATAATCCTCTGTCGCTTCATAACAATACTCGTCTTATATGACACCATCAACATTAGCAATCTAACTAGCTCTAACATTAAAACCATCAATTAGAATCTCATTTAGGAATCCAATCAGATACTCACCAAGATTCAATTAGACAATGACCCACCAACCCAAATGACCTGCCCAAGCCCAAAATCAACCCCTAATATCATTTACATGTTGAGCCCTAAAATCTCAAACTGAGATCAACAATGAAAGCTATGGTTTTGCCAAAACATTGAGTTTCCTAATTTGATAAATGGAAAACCTAAGACTTTGCTTTTGACAAGGAGTTTCTTATTTATGAAATGTCAGTGGAGCTTAGAATTGCTTGATGCATGGGCTCCTATTGGTACTTATGGTCTGATTAGGGAGGAGGTTGGTAGGGTTTTGAATGAAAATTTCAAAGGGAGGCTAACATTTGAGCCTGATGATCAGTCTCCTTTGATAATAAGGATTTGATGATGGATAAAATTTTGAGAGTGTGAAAAGTTATTAATATGTGTATATCAAAAGGTTAACGGAGAAAAAAATCATTATATATCTTGTTTAAGTACACAAGAGCTTAAATAACTGTAGCTAATGATTTTAATAATTATTTGTTCTAGAATTTATATTAGATGTTTATGTGTTTTTCAGGTCAAATACTATTATATGTGTATGTGCGTCCTATATTTTTTAAATTTTATAAAAAATAATTATATTTATAAATATTATGAGTTAATTAAATTAAAATTTTAAATTTAGAGCTAATTATCAAATTTCCTTTAAATTTATGAAATAAATTGTTAATTAGTTTGATTTTAAAATTTCAAATTTATTCAGTCGAGTTCTTAAAGTATTCAAATCATGTGTCAACGTGTCTATGTGGTGTCTATAAAATAAAATAATAAAATATTTCAACACGTATGGGTGAATGTCAAACACATGTCAAGTACATGTTGTTTGCGTGTCCATATTAGATAAGTATCTATCACAAATACTTCATTCTTTTGAAAAGTGTCCGTGCTTCCTAGATTGTGTTATTTGTTTTTTATCCTCTTAATCATTCATATATCTCTAATTTATGAAATCAAATTGTATATTAAGGCAAAAGGTATAAATTTTTTATTTTTTATTTAATAAATTATAAAATACTTATTTTATTATCATTTTATTTCGTATCATTAGTAGAACCATGCAATTTTTTTTATTTGTCCCATAAAAATAATTTATTTATGAAATTCAATAAAAATATTTTTTTGAGGAAAATATGGGAATATTTTATGAAAAAATTATTTTATGATATGTGAAATAAACTAGACAAAAGTGTTAAATTTTTTATTTTGTTGATCTAATATTGGAGCAAGCACATGAAATATGAGTACGAGCATGCATTGTACATAGGTATAGGTATGCAATCCAATTATGAGTAATGACTTTTAAAATTAGAATTGATATGTATCTCATATTCCATTATCTTAGGGATTTTTTGATAATCATATTAAATACTTAAAATTAAAATATTCAATACTTATTTTTTAAGATTATTTGATAACTACTTTTTTTTAAGTTCTTCATTTTAAGTGTGTTTGATAATTTTTTTATTAGACACTTAATTTTAAATTTTTTTTGATAATATCCATTCATTATCACAATCCTTTTTTATTGACAATGATATAATTAATAAATTTAAAAATATTTAAAATCAAATTATATGATAATTTGTTGTAAAATATATATTTATTTTATTTTAAATTTATCTCTTAAATTTAAATTTTTTTGAGAATTTGATATCCATTCTCTTAAATTTATGTCATAGAATTTTATTTTTTTAATTTACCTGACCTACCTCTGCATGTCTTTTTTATTTTATGGTGCCTTTGCTTTAATCATTATTTTTGCTTTGTTTCTGCCAATCTCTACACTCCTTTGATGTACTAAGAACCTTAAAAAAATATCAGTGTGTGCTCTAAAGACATATTTCAAAAAATTAAACTTTAACTTGCATTCTATCATTCTTTACAAACTCTTTGATGCGGTCTGAGACTAACACCTATAAATCGAGTAGCCAAGTTCATATATCGAGTATAGTATAGCGTAAGAGTATCAAATGTCGATCCCTCGATGACTAAAAGTACTAGTATTAGCTCTTTCTCTATTATTCAATCGGTAATTTTAAGTGAATTAATTAACTAATTAAAACTAAAATAAATTAATTTGACAAATTAGAATAATGAAAATATGAACTAGTGGAAAAAAAGTGACCAACATGACAAATGACACTCAGGTATTGAATCCCCCTAAGATTTATTAAGAAATTAATTTTTCAATAATACAATCTAATTCAATATTTATAAAACCATGGAAATCCCGTTAGTATGTTAAAGTCTTTCTCAAGATCATTAACATTTAATTCTAGGTTGATTAACTGGAATCTCTTCCTAATTATAACTCTTAAAATTGCATTATAGTTATTTGAATTTCACTATTAGGTTTAATTCTAATTCGGAGGATTTATGTTATCCTATCTCTAGAGCTACATGCAACTCTTTTCAATTTTGCTAAATCTATTTAATAACTCGATTTCTCAATCTAAGTTTAAAGAATTGTAAAATAAGAATCATACTCTGGATATATCAATTTAAGGAAATAAAGAGTGAACACAATTAAATTTCATAAATAATGAAAAAATTGTATTATCTAAAGAAAATCACAATTCAAAACTCATCTTAGGTTTGATCATACCTAAGTGTCTAACTAATTTAGTTCATAATGGAATTACTAGTCAACCTCAAAATAAAAAGAAAAGAAAATAAAAAAAGGTTTCATGATAAAACCATTGTATTCTTCAATTCTTTTCAAGTTTGATGGTTGACCAATAATTCTTCTCTTGTGGACAACTTTTTTTCCAAAAAAATAAAAATAAACAAAAGACTTCTCTCTAAAAAAATAAAATAAACAAAAATTCTCTCCAAAAAATAATAATCCTCATGAACAAAACCTCCTCCTCTATTTATAATCTCCTACTCCCCTTCAAAATAGGAAAAACATATTCTCCTCCTCTATTTAGGAAAATAACAAATAATAAACTCTCTTATTTTGAATAGGACCCAGAGAAACTTCTAATTCTGTATGGACTCTTCTTTTACACGGAGTCTTCCTAAATTGTATTAGGAAGGGGACTGAATTTCTGTCTAGAAAAATATCAAAATTGATTCATGAACTATCAAATTTCTGTTTGGTCTCTGAACTTCTAAAACTGTACAATTCTACCCGAAAAATTTCTATAATTCATTAATCAGCTCCAATTTTCAGAAACTGTACAAGACAAAAGTGAAACATCATCTGATATTTTTTCAAATTAGACTCAATTAACAATAAAATTAGTTTTAAAAATAAAGAACTATCATTCCTCGTTAAGAGTTCCATTTGGTCCTTAACCTTCTTTGACTCAACCATGATTTTATTGATCTAGATCTCCTTATGATGGTCAATCATATCATTATCACTCTAGCATTTTTCAATTCATAGGGCATGAATAACCAATCAAAAGTCCTAATTGAGTTTGGGCATCCAAAAGTAGTCTTTGGTACATTATCAATAGTAGTTAGAATTTGATTATAACTTGAAAAATAATATATGAAAGATAATAACTCATTGTTGTTAGTAGCATCCACTAAGATATCTATTATAAGCATGACATATTTATCTTTTGAGGTAACAAGATTCAAATTTATGAAATAAACACATATATGTAATTTTTAATTCTTTTTCCATAACTAAAATTGTATTAGGAAGTCATTGGGCATGACTAGTTGCCCTAATGAAAGCTACCTTTAATAGTTTCTCAATTTCTTTCCTAATTCTTAGTTAAATCTCCTTGGACATCCTCTTGGTTGGCTAATAGTCAGGATGAAATTTTGGCTTTATTGGAAGGCAATGCTTTACTAGGCTCCTTCTCAATCTGAATATCACCTTGTAACTCCAAGTGATTTGAACTCTTATAATACTTATGTAATTTTTATCTTCAAATCATTGGCAACAAAGCACTAACATAAATCACTATCAGCTCTTCACTTGAGCCAGGATTCAACTATTCCATAAGGTCATGAACTTTATGTTTCACATTCTCTAACTTGTGTGATGCCTACTTTAAGTTATAAATATGCATTTCTTCCACTTCTTGGTCTAGCTCGTCCTCAAAAATCACCTCAACTCTATAAATATCCCAAAACTCTTCTAAATTTAATGTAGCAAAAATTTGATGCATATAGACTTTAAATGATGTGGCTACAACCATCGCCCACTCTGTATCAGTGTAATAATCATGGATTTTCTCAATGATGGGTTAAGATATCTACCTGCATAACATGATGGTTGTTGGCTTGATAAAGCTCTAGCTTGTTGTTGAGTTGCATTTAGGCCTCCATTTTTCATGTTGTTTGTGAACTTGATTGGATCAAAGTCCATATCATAGAACTTGATTTCTATTGAACCAAAGTAAGCTAAGAATGCCTTGTTTGTCTTCCTAGACCACCTCTATGATATCATCCTTTCAAAATAATAAACACTAGTGAAAGGAAGATGGAACACAGTAATTGGCATGAATCCAGTCTCTTGCTAAAAGAACATTATAATTAATGGTTAAATTCATAACAAAAAGGCATTAGAAGGAACTTAACTCTCTATGGCAATCTCAATAGGCAAGGCTCCAAACATGTTTGTTATTTGTCTGGCAAAGCAAATATTAATACCTTAATTGCAATAAAATCTTCTTCTATTCTTTTCAAAGCATAAAATATCTTGAGTGGGAGTATATTTATTGATGATTCATTATTAACCAATACCTTTGAAATATGCTTTCCATTCAAATGTGACTTTATATATAAAAGTCTTTTATGTTTAGCCATCTCTATGTTTTAAATATCACTCTCTTAGGCTTGTTAGACTTAATAGCTTTGGATGACGATTCCATTAAAGCAATTTCCTCATCAAAAGGCAAAGTTTACCCCTCAATGCCTTGAACTCCCTCCATTTCTATTATGTCTTCTTTAACATTTTGGGATGTGAACATACACTACAAAAACAATCAGATCTAGCTACTACAAAAAAGTAGTAACTAAACCCTGTTTTTGTAGCAGCTAAGGAGCTTAGCGATGAACATGTTGTAACCGTTATTTTTCTAGTAGTTAATATAAATTTAGCTATTAAGTAGTACCTATTTTGTTACTACACAAAGTAGTCTCTAAATAACAACTACCTATATGTAGTAACTAAGATAAAAAAAAAAAAAAAAAGTAGAAGCTAATTAATGACTGAAACGACTATGAAGACTACAAATATCAACTACTTAGCTACTACACAGTATAGTCACTAAGACTTAATTTTAGCTGCTAACATTTTGATAGTAGCTAAATAGCGACTACTTAGTTATTACATATTGTAGTCGCTAAGGCTTATTATTTAGCTACTAACATTCTAGTTGTAGCTAAGTATCGTCTACCTAGATACTACATATTGTTGTCGCTAGGGCTTATTATTTAGCTACTAATATGCTTATAGTAGCTAAATGGCTTATATTTGCTATTAATTTTGTTAGTCACTAATATTTTTTAAAAATATCAAATTAAATTAAACTAAATTTATTATTATTATTATTATTATTTATTATTTAGTTACTATTTTATAGTAGCTAAGATAATAATGATTTTTATTGAATATTAAATTAAATTAATTATTAACTTATTAATATTTCAATATAAATATTAAAAATTAAAATAAAATGAAATTATGATATCCTATTATTAGACTAAAGGAAAAGTACATTAAAATCTCATGTTTTAAAACGAAAAAAATACACTTAAAGAATTGAAAAAGTATATTGAAACAATATTTCATCCAAAAAGAAAAAAGAATAAACAAAAATATGAATGAAACTATATAGTTATTTATTACATGAATTTGGAGTGAAAATTATTCACTGATGATTTTTCACTTTCACAAACTCTTCTAGGTACTCGAGAATGATGAGTCTTTAATTAAGTTTTGGAAAAAATACACCTACATGCCCAGTTTCAATAGGGAACATGTGGCCTACAACTGTAACCATTAAGAATAAGAAAACTAATTAATATTTTAAAGATAAATATCAACAAACAAATAAATTAAATAGCTAGTTTCAAACTTGTATTTGTAGTAGTCATAATGTGTGAAAAAATGTAGCAATAAAAAAGACCATGAAAATTAGCATATTAATATAGATAAAATAGAATATAAACTCAATGCTAAAAATTACAAGAACTAACATGTAAATCAAAGATATGTAAATAAAAAATATAAGAAATTATCCAATATGGCTCATCACCAAGACCATGCATTTTCGTCATTATCCTAAATTTTGAAGAATTTAGCATTATAATATAGTATTTATTTTCATGGATATTAGCATTGTAATATTAATTTAAAATTTTTATTTTGAAATTTTTATCTATTAAGCATAATATAGTATAATATAAGATTAGATAAAATTAAAAATTACACTATAATCATCCCATGTGCAAATTATCAAGTGATAATATGTGATACTAAGCATTTTAATATATTATCTAACAAATGTCTAATTGTTTCCTCTCAAAACAAAATCATTTTTCAATGAATGACCTTTTAGTTTAGAAATAAAAAGTCATGACTCACAAAAACTCATAGAATGTCTTTAAAATAGCATAACTAGTAAATGTCCAGCCCATATGGTGGTCAAACAATTCAACTAGAAGAGTAAAGGTCACAAGGGAAAATTGATTAGAAAGTGCACTGTATTCCTTCCTAACTTTGGCTCATAAAATGGAAGTAATCACTAACACCTTTAGATTGAACCTCTAATACTGCATTTTAAAACCTTGATATTTCATACAAATAATGAATTTGAACTGAAAAATTAAAATAGAAACAATGTCTTTTTTATGATAATATTTCTTAAATCTTTAAGGCAGTAAGAATATCATAAAAAAAAACAAAAGAAAGTTGATAAAAGAAAGCTATGTATATATGCACAGAAAGGTAAACTATATTATCGCAACTTACAACCCATCTCACAAATTATCACTAAGGCCACCGATCTAAAACATAGAAAGTCTACACAACTAAACATGAGCATATATTAGAAAAACACACCTACATACCACTGGGGAGTGAACACACTACAAAACCCAAACATTATCTTATGACTTGAACGATCAAGCCATTATAACAGGTTTTCTTGTGTGTGTGTGTGTGTATAACAAGAATGAGGAAGTCCAAACATTCAAGTCTTAGTACTATCCCTACTACCACAAAATAACAAACTGCAGCCCTAACATAAAACCTAAATACTTAAACAACACCAAAACATGAATTAAAACCTTTTATCCACATTCCTTCAAACCCAATAATCACTACATTACAATCACATACAATAACACAACACTCTAATAACAAGGAAAAAGGTGAAACCAAGACTATGTTTGGTAATTAATTTAAACATTATGACAAAACTCATTACAAAAAAATAGTTGAATTGCATTATCACATCACAAACCAATTTGATACACACACAAATCAATCATAGATTATAATTGGACGAAGAGAATTGAACCAAAAACTCAAAATTGGATTATATAAATTGAAACTTTAATTCACAAAAAAGAAATTAAACGTTTTTTCATTTTTAAGGGTTATCATGATCTTGCTTTGAATAAAGATCCACCGGTGAATACATTAGATCTTACTCTGTTTTGCCCACCTGTACCAATGGCACAAATTAAACACATACACAAATAGAGTATGTTTTATTTGAATGGAAATATAATATGGATAATCAGAGAGAGAAAAGACGAGGAAGAGGATAAGAGAGGGGAGAAGAGAGAAGTGGGATCTGGTGTGATTTGGAGAGGTGAAAAGGAGACTTGTGTTACCATCATTAGTTTCTTGGCCAAAACCAAGATTGACGCCTCCGTCATTCACCAATTCCAATAATAAACCCTTTCTTAGCTATTAATTTCCACAACTTCATCACCACTGTCAGTCCATCTGAATTTGCAATCGATATTATGAAATAATAATAATTATTACAATTATAATTATAATAATTCTTGAACAAAAAATAGATTGAAAGTGAATTCTTATATATTGAGCATCGTCAAATTACGAGAGGAATTCATAAACTGCATTATACTAGTGACTTATCAGTGGAATTTGAGATTTTTATAGTAGTATTTTAATGAATTAGACAAAAAATCCAAGAGGATACACCATTTCGATAATAAGGAAATTTACCTTAAATATGATTAGATAAAAAAGAAGAAGCGAATTGAAAAGAAGAAGTTACTTAAATTTGATTTGGATTAGAAATATGAGAAATGAATTATTAAGCCATTACAATAACTAAATTCATAATGAAGAATAAAAAATGCTAACTAAAGAAAATATTTAAAAACTAAGAAAGAAGAAACTAACCTTCCCCAAGTTGCATATCTCAGAGGAGATGAGGAGATGATTCTTGGCCTCTTCGATATGCTTTGTAGCTACCTTAGCTCCTCTAAATCTGAGGCTAACTCATATACCATCATCTAAGGCTTTTTTATTAAAAAGGTTACAAAGCGATGAACAACAAGGAGTAGGAGAAGGGGAAGTGGAGGCGAGGCCTTAGATGTTAGCGGTGGTAGTGGTAGTAATGATGAAAAGGTAAAGGAGGAGTTAGCAATGGCTAGGTCTGGGAGAAGATTTGGTGGTTATGTGCGTGAGCAGTACGACAAATTGGGGAAAATGAAATAGAAAAGGCCAGAGTAGGGAGAGAGAAATGAGAGAGGAAATTAGGTTTGGCTTGGAAATTAGGTTTAGCGACTAAACTTTTTTAGTAGCTAAGCTTAGCGACTAATAAAGAGTAGTAACTAAGTATAAATATGAGTATTTTATTTAGCTACTACATGCAATGTAGTTGCTAAATAACGATTACAAACCATGTAGTAGCCAACCCTTTAGAATTTAATTTATATATAATATTAATTTTGTATTAATATTTATAATATTAATATTTGTAATTTAATAAATTATATGTAATATATAATTATTATAAAAATAATATATAATTATTAAAAAAATATTAATATTATATTATATTAATATTATATATATAATATAATATATTATAATAAATTATATATAATATATTGTAATACATAAATTATATAAATATTAGAAATAAAAAATACATATCATAATTATATTTTATTCTATTTTATATAATATTATATTAGAAATATGTGATAAATATAAATATTATATTTTATATTATATTATATATAAACATAATATAATTATATATAATCTATTTAAATTATATATTATACGTAATATATTAATATTAATTATCTATAACAATTTAATATATATTATATATATTTAGCGATTGATTAGCTACTACCACAAGTAGTAGCTAACCTTAGTGACTAACATATGTTAATAGCTAAGCTATAGATGGAATTTATTTGCACTTAACTACTGCAAATGTTGGTTGCTATTTTGTGACTACATACCATGTAATAACTAATTAGCAACTGTTTAGCTATTGCAAGATGTAGTAACTAAACTTAGCAACTAACATTTTGTTAGTCACTAAGTGTTAAGGCGGGAAAATTTTTTATGCGAAATTTTTCAGTTTTCTTTTAGCTACTATATTTAGGGTAGTCACTATTTAGTGACTACATAACAACTATATGTCAGTAGCTAGCAATTGGTGTCATATATTTTGCAACTATGCAGTCACTATTTAGTTGTTAAACTTCAATCAGACGTTGGGTAGTCGTTTTTTAGTCATTAAATAGCTTCTAACATAGGTAATAGCTAAATTTTATTAGCTATTTTTATATTTTCTTATAGTGATGGTAGAATAATAACCAATGTAGTAGCACATCCATATGGAATAGGAACTTCACCCACCATAAAGGTGTCTTCCACTAAAGGCTCTTAAGAAATATCCTTAGAACTAACTCCCTACAGAAGACAAAGGTTATAACTCATCGATAAAACTATCTGACCCTATATTTTTCCCTTTTGCCAAATTTTTACTTCTCTTCCTTAAATTGTTTTTCTAACTCTTTTACTGTTATTTCTTTAGCTCTTTATCTCTGGAGTTTCCTTTCTTATTTTTGGTTAATGATTAAAGAACTTGTTCTTAACACCTTATGCCATTGATTGCTTAATAGAACAATAGGTGGCACGACAAATATAAGTTGATTCCTTTAAAACCTTCATGAAGGAAGATGTGGTGCTCTTTTATGTATATAGGTTTTCATTTGTCTTCGGTCTTCTTTTGCTTCTGTTGCACTAGAATTTTCTTTAAAACCTAAACTTTATGAAAAATCTTTTTAGATAGATCTCTAGAGCTTTCCTACTCCCTTTTTTAGCTTATTGTCTCTTTTTCTTATCTTTTAAATTCAATAAGGATCTAAAATTAAACGTTACAACATTAATTAAAGCTATTAAAGGAAAAAGGATCCTCATTAATTAGTATTGCCTCCTTTTTCTTATGAAATTTTAGAAATCTTTTTTAATTATGTCCTGAACATGTTCTTGAAATTCAAACATGTGTTAGTTGAATAATTATAAGAATTATGATGCTTACAATAATCTCTTTCTTTCATCTCCTATTTTGTTCTTTCAATAAATAGTCAAATATTTTCTCAGTTTTGGACACTTTAAATTTATACTGAGGTTGTGATTTGAAGCATAAATTTTTTCCAATAGCCAAGAAGTTTCTTCATTGATGAGGGCGAACACTACTATTTGAACTTGAGAAGTCATTTACTGCTATTTTAAGATTGTCAATCTCTTGACAATAAGCCATTGTAGCCATCATTTTCTTTTGATTAGCTTCCTTAAATAGTTCTTCATATTTTATCACCTTAACTACAAGCTCACAAAAATCACAAAATTTCAAACTTTAAAAAATTTTAAGAAGTTTAATGTCTATACCCCTTAAAGTCATCTTGAAAAACTTTGTCGTAAGCAAAATATCATATACATGTTTCCCATTTTGTTAAACCTTGCAACAAAAAGATTTGTTATCTTTCCATTTCTTTATGTTACATTGGATAACTTAGCAATGCAGATCTTTAGTCAACCTTGAAAAATTGGGTAATGGAATTGTCTTTCCATATTTTTCCATGTTAATATAGAGTTCCTAGGCAAAGTCATATACCATTTAAAAGTTGTACCAATTAGAGAGTTAAGGAACAATCTTAATTTGAAATTTGTAAAGTTTTCATAATTTGCTAATTTACTATATTGAATAATAAATCTAGCAATATGTTAAAGAGTCAATTGACCATATTCCCTTAAAAATAAAGCAAAGTTTGAAATTTTGCACCCTTTAAGATAAGGATTATTTCTATCAACTATGTTGGGATACAACTTGTGAAACTTTGGCCAGCCAATTTGTTTAAGCCAAACTTAGAAAGCTCTTGAACAATATCTCTTATAGCTTTCATGTTAACTTGAAAAGGTTAAACAAATTGTCTGGGTTGACATATATAGTTTCCCCTGTTCCGTCCTAGTACCACAACCCAAGCCTCTTTGGTGTTGCACTCCATCATTTCCATAAAATAGTAGTCAGTTGATAGGGTTAGTTATAGTAAAAATTTAGTGAGGCAATATAGGATTACCAATAGGTAGTGCCCCTTTGGCGAAACCATTTCCTTTCTTCCTCCTATAGGGTAAAATGTATTTTTCCTTTGCATACACTTAAGGAACCTAAGGCCTTGAAAATAATTTCTTTCTTAGGACCTTATAAGGGAATTTGCCCCCAATTCTTTAACATTATGCCTTGTAGGCCTAGATGAAACATCTTGGCCTCCAATTTTAGGATTTTATTGAGCCCAAATTGAAATTGATTTTCTTGTAATAGTCACGATAGAATTCAGTTCTTGTAGTAATCTAGCCTGTTTTGTTGTAACATTCTTTTGATTTTTCGCAATATTCTTCTAGGTTTCCTTTAAAATATGCTTGCGTGCTTCTATTTGGATCTTGAAATTCTCTATTGTAGATCTTATAATAGTAGGTAAAAGCTCACCTTGTTTTCTAAAAATAGGGCACATTAGAGGTGTTGTCTCCTTATGGTGTTGAACTTCTAAGGTATCGAGTTTATTTCAATATGCTCCATAAGTTGAGAAAAAAAAAAATATGTTTTATCCTGCTTCAATAATAACAAATTTGGCATTGAAAGACACTGTGATTTCTTTTTCAATGAAATTTCTTATTTTGGGAGCCATGTAAAACATGTTTCATTGAGCATGTCGAAATCATGTTTGTTTAATTTTGGAGCAAGCATGTGAGATATGGGCGTGAAAATTCCACATCTCTAAAAAAGATGTAATTGTCACTTTTCCCAGGATCTCCTTGCTCTGCAAATAGTTTCTTAGTTAACTTTTCATGTCCCATGTTATACTAATTGTGAAAGAACCACTATCTTAGATAATTAATATAGGTGGTTATCATATCATAGTATAAATTCTATTACAGTCATAAAACTAATTTTTTTGCAATCAGGTCACTAAAGTACAATTAATATTGCAATTAACTTATTTTGGTTGATTCGTATATATCTGACTATCAGAGAGTTGACATAAAACAAAATTTTAATTTTATAATAACATGGCTGATGAAGTGGAAAAATTAATTTCATGATTGCAATAGAGTTCGAACTATAGTATGATGATCACATGTACAAATTATCGCATACATAGCACATTAAATGCTTTGTCAATCAAAATTATCGTATACATAACACATTAAATGCTTTATCAATCAAATTTAACTAATACTCGTGCACCAATTATGCATATGCATGACTCATGTAATAGCAAAAATGGTTACTTCGTTTTTTTTTTTTTTTAGTTACTTTCAAAGGCTCATTGCTATAAGATTAGAATCAGTAGCACACACCAACTGAAGACTATAACAATCCAACTGAAAGCCTAAATGGTGCTTAACTATATTAAAGAGGATAATATTGATGATGATGTATTATCTAGTTAAGCTCTTTGAAAATGGATGTATAGTTGCCTATAAGGATATAATCCAAAGCCATACTAGGTAAATCCTAAAGAATATAATTTTCTTCTATCCATATTAAATATTTTTTCCTTTTTATAATTTTATTATAACCTTTTAAAATAGGTAATTTTACTCGATACTAGACAAATTTATGTCAATTGTATGTATAATCAAAATTTTTAAAAAAATCTTATATAATTGAGATAAAAATTTGGATGTATACTTATTATGTTCTACATAATGTTATGATGTTATATTAAATCACTGAATAAAAAATTCAATATAACATCTACTTTAGGGCTTTATTTGGATCAATCCTTAAAATTTATGAATTTATTAAAATCTATGTAATTAAGAAATTAAGTTTTTAATGAATTTTTAGTTCTATGTATTTCAAAATTATAACTTGTATGTTATGCATATAATATTCATATGATTTTAAAAGAATAAAATTAAAAGTTAAATAAAATTCTCATTCATTAATATATGAGATTTAACAAAAACTCATCTCCTAGATGAGTTTTTAAACTCTTTCATTTTGATGGATTTTAATTTTTTTAAAAAAATTATAGGTTTTGCCTATTTTTTTCACACTCAAATAACGAATTTAATGTAGATGTAAGTATTTTTATAAATGCACAATTTCAACTATCAGACAAAATTTCTTGAAAAATTATATAAAAAATATCAAGAATTGGTGAACGATTATTATATTTATATTTCATTAACAATTATTATATTTATATTTCATTATATTTTTGTAATAATATACATTAAATTTGATTTAGAGAGTAAAAACATCAAAGAACTTTATTTGAATGATTCAAGTTGAACAAAATTTCGAAAAAAAATATAATATTTTTTATATGATAATTTGTATACATGGTCATCATACTATAATATGAATTCTATTACAGTCATGAATTTTTTTTTGGTTCATCAGCCATGTGTCATGACCTTTTTGATGCCACATTATAAAATTAATATTTTATTTCATGTCAGCTATCTGATGACTAGATATAAACTAATCAGTTAGAATATATTAATTGCAATATTAATGTACTTCAGTGATCTAATTGCAAAAAAGAAAAAAATAGTTTCATAATTGCAATAAAATTCACACTATAATATGATGACCACATATACAAATTAACCTCATTATCTTATTTCTTTTAATTGTTGCTCTAACTTTTATTTGTCAATTTTTCACTTATTAAATAAAATTTCTTAATTAATTGCAATAATAAAAAATTAGACCTTAATAATATTAGATTGAATTAAAATTTTAATTT
>CATIWR010156739.1:0-30354 GCA_949677035.1 Omphalea diandra
ACCATGTTCATTTTCACACAGAATTCAAAAACTTCAAGTGCTAGAACAATAGATTTTTTAGAGAAAAGTTGGAACATAAACACAAGTTTCTTTTTTCATTCATCATATTAATACAAAAACCAGCTCATATAGCTAATACAAACATGTTGAATGTTGTTTTACAGCTCATTGTCCTCACAAATACACAAACACCATGTTGTCAACAGAGGCATGGTTATAGGGTCTGTTTTTTACCAAAAAGCTGCTAAGAAGTTTCTTCAAAAATATTTTTTTAAAGTCTTCTAGAAGAATGTCAATGACCAACACTAATAGATTCTCCTTTATTTGGAGGATTTCTTTCTTATCATCTCAAGTTATGATAAGATCATCCACATAAACCATTATTGCTAACTTTGCTTCTCGAGCTTTGACAAATAAACTTAAATTTGGTGATGCAACTGCATAACCACCATGAATGAGAAACTCGACAATCTTGTCATACCAAGCTCTAAGGACTTATCTTAACCTGTATAATACCTTCAATTTGCAAACATATTCAGAATAGAGTTTGTTCTTAAATCCTTCTAATTGCTCCATGTACACTTTTTAATTAAGCTCTCTATTTAGAAAACCATTTTTCACATCTATTTGCCAAAGATTCCATAACTTACATGTTGTAAGTGCCATCAAAACATGAACTGTTGTAATCTTCGCAATCAGACTTAATGTCTTGTCATAAAGTAGTCCATATTATTGTGAAAAATAATGTGCCACCAATCGAGCCTTAAAACTTTTGAATGGACCATATGGGTGAGTCTTGATCTTATACACCCATTTGCATGATAGGCTTTACATCCTTAAGCTTTGGAACTGATTCCTAAGTTTAGTTTTCGATAAGTGTTTTGATCTCCTATTCTATAACTTTTCTCCATTCAATCTTTTGCGATGCCTCTTTATAAGATGTTGGCTTATTTTTTTCTTCTGCTAGTGCAATATTAGCATACTTGGGTTTCATTTTTCAACTTGGTTGATCTTTTCCATTATGGTGGTTTTCCTCCACCATCTCTTCTACCAGTTGATTCTATAACTCTATTCTTTAATAGATACCCATCTTTCATGGTGTCTTTTGAGTCTGAAAATGTATTACATTCTCAGCACTATATTGGACTTCTCTTGCCTTTTCATTTCTTGCCATTGTTATATGTCTTTAGACTAAAGATGTGCAACATATTGTGAGGTCTACAAAAATGATGTCTCATTAAAGACAACATTTCGTAAGACATGACATATTTGCTAGTAATAGGATCACAACAACATCAACCTTTTCTATTTTCTTCATAACCCATAAAGATACACCTGATAGCCTTTTTGTCAAACTTGTTACGTAGATGATTAGGAACAAATACGTAGTAGACATAGCCAAATACTTTGAAATGTCTACTATAGGTTTTAACTTTCATAGCTTCTCAAACAAAGACATGAATCCCATCTTTAGTTGTGGGCATCTATTGATTATGTGAGTTGTTGTTCTCACACATTTCATCCAAATCTACCAAGAACATTTTAGCGTGCAACATACTTTGACATATTTTTACAAGACGTTTGTTCTTCCTTTCTGTAACACTATTTTGCTATGGTGTGTTTAGACAAGTCAATTGCCATCGAATCTTCCATTAAAGAAGATAACTAAAGAACTCATCAAACATGTATCCTCCTCTATTATCAGTATAAAGGCATTAAATTTTCTTTCCAACTTTTTCTTTGATCATCAACTTAAATTCTTTAAACTTGTTCATTAAATTCTTTAAACTTAAATTCTTTGATCATTTTTCTTTTAGGAAATACACCAAGGTGTACCTTAAATAGTCATTAATGAATGTTACCATATAATGCATACCATTAATTGAGGATTGCTTCACTTTTCCAAATACATATGAGTGGATTAACTTTAGTGATTGTTATAGTAGCTTATGTTTCTTTCCATATTGACATCCATACCATACATTGTCAGTATGAACACTGAGATTAATTAGTCCTCTTAATGAAGACTTATTCATAATCATCTTCAACTTGTGATAGTTGATATATCCTAATCGTACAAGCCATAAATTAGTTGTCTCGTTACTTATATCTTGTTAACATAAGCCTCTGCTACTAATATTACATACATGGATTCCACCTTTTCTCCCTCCATTATCGTTATGTTAATTATTTTGACTTGTTGACAAACCTTAACATCATTTGAGCCAAACACAACAAACTTGCCAGAATTTGTAAGTTATGAAATAGAGACAATTCTTCATTCTAGATACTCGACATACATCTTCTAGTTGTATTTGCCTCTAATTAAGACATGAATCAATCACCATGTCACCAACATGAGTGATTAGTAGTCTCAAGTTATTTATAGTCACCACAACTTGCTTGTCTTTATCTCTATGACAACATAGAGCTTTTCTTTATATCCCATCATATGATTGGAACATCCTTAATTAAAGATCCAATCCTTCTCATAATTGACTCTATGAGAAGTAGAAGCACTAGAGGCTTGCTCCTCAATTATTTATTGCCATGAGGCTAGGAACTTCTACAACTTCTAAATCAAAATACGCCTCCTCCTACATTATTTCTAGAGTAACAAATAATGCTTCAACATCCCACTCATGTTCATCTTGATGATGGTTGCTTACTATTGTTGTATTGCTTTCAATAGGTTTCTTTTTAAACTCGCAATCTTACGTAGTGTCCTTCACAATTGAAACACTTGCCATTTTGACATCTAAAATTTTTAGACTATCCACTGTGTTGGTGTTGCTTCAGTTGAGCTCCCTTTGATTAAGGATTCCATCATGACTTCCCATTGTTCTAACTATAAGGTTTATTTTTTCTCTTGTTAGTGAAGAGTGTTACTTCTTAAGTATTCAAAGACATTCTAGCCATTTGCATTGCTAGAGTTTCTTGACTTGCCAATAAACTTTCTAATTCTTCAATTAAAGATTGTGTAGACCAACCTTGTACTCAAGTTGTAAGCTATGTATGATGGTTCGCTTCATTATTTCATTGACAATTTTGAATCCCTCATCAAACTTAGTGATTTCTCAATATAAAGACTCCATTTTGGTGAATTACTAATTAATTATTATATCTATTTTTAATAGATATTAGTTCATTTTATAGTTCTTGAAGTCTTGCGCCATTCCTTTTTGTGTATCGCAAAGCAAGAGAGTCCTAAGGTTGTTTGGGTTTGACAAATTCCCTAACATGCTCCATCATTTCTTTTCCAATAGTAGTCTTGATGGTGAACATGGGTTTTCCAACTTTAACCTTCCATTCTCATAGATTACCAACATTATCTTTTGGCAGTGGTGTTGTAATCTCTATCCCAGCAATAACCTTTCAGAGGTTTTGACCCTTCAAGTATGACTCCATGCAATTCCATGTGCTATAAGTATTATTATTATTTAATTTTTTGATAACGCAAATATTACTTGACTTTGACATCATGATTTGATATTGGCAGCCTCACAATTAACCAAATAAGTATGGTGCTAAACAAATACACCTCACAATTTCAAACTGTGCCTGAGCAAAATCTTTTCCATACAATTACTTTTTAGCCAATGTCGAAAAAGTCTCCACAATCGATTGGCTCTAATATCAATTTGTTCAGTATAGAAAGAAAATATAATAATAATAATAATAATAATAATAATAATAATAATAATAATAATAATAATAATAATAATAATAAGTAGCAAATGAATAATGAGATCATTTTAATAATAAAATTTTAAAAATATTTTTACTAACTAAAAATAACTTTCACTATTACAACTCAATTATAAACTCACTACACCACACTCGTTACTCATTTAGCTTTTGTACACTACACTCCTGTTGTTGCTTACTTCACTTGATTTGATGATTATTACCAACAACATATTGCACATATTTATAGTGTATAAACTTGACCTCTAAATGAACAAAAAGTTAGTTTCTGGCCCCTAACTAAGTAAGAATATTTGGCTACAATTTTCTCAAATTTGTCACATGATTAAAAAAAAGTTTCTATAGAGACAATTCCATGTATTACGTTGTATAAGCTACAAGGTTAATGAGCTTCAATCAATTTATGAATTAATGTGATAACTTATGAGTTTTAGTTAGTTAAGTATTTCAACAATACAGAAACTTTTGCGATTGGCAAAGTTCCTCCAATAAAAAACATATAATTTATATCTTTTCTTATATGAAGGAAGAACAAATAGTAAAGATGGTTCTTTATTCATCCACATCACAACTCTCCCATTACAAAAGACTAAGAAGCATAGGAAAACAAAGTAAAATTTAAAAAGCAACTCAAAAACTATAGACAAATTGAAATGGATAATTTGTGTCGATGATCATGGAATTATAAGTAAAATTTTATTGTGGTTGTTAAAGATTGATTTTATTCAATTGAATTACTAAACTTTAATTTTTAGTCTATTATGATTTATTAGCTCATTAGCTTTTTTTTATTTTATTATTCATTGTTGAATTATTTTAAACTTTTGTTTATAAGAGAATTTTGAATTTCTATTTTTATGAGTTATAACAAAAAATTTAAAGCAATAAAATCAATTTAGAGTAGGAAGATTATAAAATATTTAGCCAATAAATCATAATTGAATAAAATCAAAATTAATAATTCAATTGACTAAAACTGATCATTCAATAACCACAATAAAATTTAAATAATAATTTTCCAACTAAAAATAGAAAAAAAGAAGGTGGGAAAGGAACATATTTCTTGTCTGGATAGTTTAATGTTAGATTTTATGAATGATAATTCTTTATTTATTAATATTAATGAAGTTACAAAGCCTATTTATAGGTAGTATAAAGAAGTGGAAAAATACACATATGTTAGAAGTGGAAAAATACACATACATTAACTAACATTATATTTTAAAAAAAAAAAAATACAAAATAGATTAAGTCTATCACCCCGCTCAATCACAGCGGGAGAGGATATCATGCCAAGATTGCCTTAAAGATTTTGAAATTGAGTTGTGGGAAGTCCTTTTGCAAATAGATTAGCCAGTTGCTCCTTAAGAAGAGATATAGTGTACCATAAGTTATTTTGCAATTACCTTTTCACGGACAAAGTGAATGTCCAATTCAATATGCTTAGACCGATCATGTTGAACAGGATTTGCAGCCATGTAAGTAGTACTGACATTTTCGTATAATACAATCGGTAGAGATGTCAGACTGACTGAAAGCTCATGTAATAAATTCTGCAACCATGTTAGCTCAACAATGTATTGGCAACTGCACGGTACTCAGCTTCGACACTCGAGCGAGAGACGGTAGTCTGCTTCTTAGCATAGTATGACACCATATTGGACCCTCAAATTATACAAAATTTTGTCATTAAACGCCTTGTATCCAGACACCCGGTCCAATCAGCATCTAAATAACTCAGTAAAGTATCACAATGGCCTAAAAAAAATTGAATACCATAGTGCATAGTGCCCTTGACATACCGTAAAATTCGTTTCACAATAGACATATGGTCCTCTAATAGGTTATGCATAAATCGACAGACTTGATTTACTACATAAGCGATGTCTGGACGGGTGAATGTCAAGTATTGCAATGCACCAACTAAGCTTTGATATTCAGTAAAGTCAGAAAGTGGAGGGCTTTAAGTAGTAGATAATTTTGAAGTCATTGCAAATAGGATGGAACTGGTTTAGAATTTGCCAAACCACTGCGATTCAACAAGTTAATGACATATTGTTGTTGATCCAAAAGTAAGCCATCAGTGTTAGCTATCACTAACACCTAGAAAATGGAGTGTACCCAAATTGGACATGGCGAACTCAACCTTCAAGTTAGACAAAAGTTGTTCCAACAAGACATCAGAAGATGTAGTTAATAAAATGTCATCGACATACAAAAGCAGAACAACCATGCCCTTACAACCCCTATAAACAAACATGGAACCATCAACCTTACTCCCAATAAATCCGTGTTGTTGCAAATAAGAAGTAAACCATTAAAACCAAGCATGAGGTGCTTGTTTCAATCCATTAAACCATTAAAACCAAGCACGAGGTGCTTGTTTCAATCCATTAATTGTTTTATGAAGCTTGCATACGTACTCTGGATGTTGTGCATCTTTAAAACCTCGAGGTTGAGCCATATATACATTCTCAATTAAAACACCATGAAGAAAGGCATTTTTAACATCAAGTTGCTGAATTGACCATCCTCTACAAATTGCCAATGAAATTGTGATACGAATAATAGCAGGTTTGACGAGGGACTGAACGTTTCATCATAATCAAGTCCTGCACGCTACATGAAACCCCTTGCTATAAGTTTGGCCTTGTACCTTTCTAAGCTACAATCAGCATGTCATTTTATTTTATACACCCACTTGCAACCAACAATATTCACACCTTTAGGCTTTGGGACAAAAGATGATGCATTATTTTCAAGCAAAGCATTGTATTCTTGGTCCATAGCAGTACGCCATTCATTTTGTTTACAAGGTTGAGAATAGTATTGAAGTTTAATCAAAATAGTTAAAGCTATGTATGAAAATGGTTATTGTGGTTTAAGGTTACCAGTATTAGCTCAAATCACCATAGTGTGATTTTAAAGGGTTAAAATGAGGTCAGTGGATGGTTGATGGATCAGGTTCTACATGTAGAGAAAGAGAGATAGAAGAATTTGATGAAGCAGTTGATAAAGATATCGATGGAGATAATTTTGGATTAGGGATAGAGTCACATTTGGTATATAGAGGTTTTGGTATGTTGAGGGATAAGGTGAAATTGATTTTATTTGTGGGTTGGTACTTATAAATAGGGATGACATTTATGTAGGCTGAATGAATGTGCTTGAAGGGGGTTGTTGTTAAAAATGAATGGAGATTGGCTTGAGAATGAGATAAGAAAGGAGAAGCTTTTGAATTTGAAGGAGATACAGGTTAGTTATGCAAGAAAATAGCAAAGGAAGAGAGTTCAGTTGTTGAGTTGGCGTTGAAGTGTGATGGTATTTGGCGTTTAAGAGTGATAAGCATATCTATATATGTAGTAGGAATAGAGAGAAGAAGATTAGATAGAACCTTGGCATTGATTGAGGAGATGGTGGGTTATCCAAATAATGATAAGAAAAACATGTTCATTAAAACGTACATGACGAAAGATGTAAACAGTTTTTTGTCTTAGGATCAAAACAGCGGGAACCCTTGTAATTATTGGGACACCCATTGAAAACTCACTCTACTGATCGTGGAGCTAATTTATGTGGTGTTTTTGCCATCAAATTGGGATAACAAAAGGAGCCAAACACACATAAATAGCTATAATCAGGCATTTGAGACATCAATTTTTGATATCGTGATAATTGGGCTAAGGTTGGGGTTGGTAAAATATTGTGAATATGTATTGTTGTTTCGATTGCTTTAACCCAAAAGGTGGATGACATGCTTGCATGAATCAACATAGTATGGACCATGGCAACTAAAGTTTTATGAACACATTCAGTTACCCCATTTTGTTGGGAAGTGTAAGGGCAAGAAAATTTTACTTTTCATTCCAGTGTTAAGAGTGAATGCTTCCATTTGTTTGTTGTTGTACTCACCACCTCCATCACTTTGCAAAATCTTAATAGCACAATTGCATAAATTTGTGAAATTGTACACATTTTTCATAAACATCTGATTTTTTTTGTAATAGAAGTTGTTGGAGATGTGCACACTGCCTTAGTCTACAGAACTAGTCTTTAGGAATAATTTATCTGTTGCTTGATTTTATGAATCAGTTTAGATGTTGCATATTTTTAGGAGTTATTATGGTACAATGATTTATGCTTAAAAGTAGCATGACTATTATGTTTAACTTTATATATATCCTATAATAAAGAAGTAGTTTGTCAGCCTTTAAAAAAAAAAAATCAAACTAACAAAGTTGAACAAAAGGGTAGGACCACTGTAAAATCTGATTTATTACATATTATAGTTAAATCAAATCCACCAGAGGTACGAATGAATAGCTTATGACCTATATCTTGTTAAGCCTCCTAAAAATCCCATATTCTAAGCTTAATTTCAACCATTTTTATGCAAAAGTTAACTTTGTTTTCCTACGAGTGCCTGTGGAGTTCTATTGGCGGAATACATTTATGTCGAAGGAATAAAGTATGAAAGCATGGGCGTGGTTCATGGGCATGGTTCATGGAGTGGAATCTTGAAGGGGATTAGAGTATGACATCAAATGTGAAGACTCTGGTAGTAGGTAAACCATGTTGTGGATTATGTAATGCAACTGGTTTGGCATGCAATAAGTTGCAGTTAAAGATGTCAGGAAAACAAAGCTTAAAAATGTTTTTCTTGGAAATATTTATTGGCCACATTTATGTGCCACCCCATCCTTCCAGCCTTTACTTGGTTTTTCAGACTTCTTAATGTTGATGTCAAGATGATGACTAAGTTTTGAAATGCTTTCCAAATCTGTGACTATGTTTTCACTGCTTCTTTGTTGAAACTTGTTTCCTGCACAGGGTTCCAAGGTGGCTGCTTTGGAAGAAGATGCTAAGATAAAAGAATTGCTTCAGGAAGAAACAATCTTAAGGCAGGCTGCCGAAGAGGAAGTTGTTACTCTTAAAAGGCAGCTGGCTCAATCAAAGAAGTTGGAAGTATGTATTCTTCTCCTTTTTGCGGTATTTTCTTTTGTAGTTTTTCCTTTTATCTCTTTTGCATTTTTGGTTTGGGGAGGTGTAACATAGAAATTTGACCTTACTAGGCATCAGGAAATTCTGAGATTTTAAAGCTTCGCAACATGTTGGAAGAAGAGGCAAGTCAAAAGAAAGAATGGAAGGAGAAGTAGCAATACTACAAAGTCATTGTTACAATCAAGTTTTGATGCTGATGAGGTTTGTTCTTCATGGGAATCATTAGTATGTTGCTACTTTTTATTTACTTTTATACTTATTTCTAGAAGAGATCCTTTGATGCCATGTACTAAGGGACCGAAACTGTAGCAGAATATAAGGGAACCCCATATATTGATTGTCCACCGAAGGACCATCAGAAAAGATATTATGTAGTAGATGAAGCTCAAAATCCTTTTTTTATTCTTCTTTCTACTTTCAGTAAAACCAGGTTAGAAATCCTGCAAAATAATTGCAGATTATTTCTCTTCTAAATTTCTTTGGTCCTACCATTTCAAATTTGATCTTTGTTCCTAGAACTCTTCTTAGCTGTCTAATATCAGACTCACTCTTTACGATTGATTAGACTGCATATCATAACTTGTGGAATGGATTGATGTTGATTGCTCTTAAAATTCTTTTCAGATAAAAGGTGTTGAAATGCCATGAGCAAAGGAATTTCATTTTAAGTGAGCAATAATAAATGCTATTAATTACCCTACAAAAATAACAATTGCTGAAGCGAGGAACCTCATGTAAATTTAGAAATTATAGAGCAATAATGGATTTTGTATGTTATGAGATATTAGGGATTATACATATTAGGCATCTTATGTTATGTGCATGGCATAGCGCACATATAAATGTGATCGCTTGACATCTAAAATCTGAAACTGACATTTGTTTTCCTTTCAGACTAGAAGAAGACTTGATAGGGGTGGGTGGTTTAGATTCTCATATGTGTCAACTTTGGCATCCACAACTCAATGATTCAGTAATGGGGAGAAGGCCTCAATGGCTAAACTTTTTGAACAAGATAGTTGTTGGTGCTTGGCACCAATAATTTATTTGCTTGTTTGTTACTTTTTTGTTAGGGTTGGCTCTATAGTTGAAATTCATGTATCTGGTGCTATATATCTTTCAGTTGGACTGCAGAAGATGCTGATGTGAGAATTCATGCTGTGAAAGTTCTAGCTAATCTAGCAGCTGAAGGTGACACTCTACCTGTTTCTACTAAGCAATAACTCCTTTCAAGTGTATCCCAGCATCGTGAGAATTGCCAGTCATGTCTCCTAATAGGGTATCATAAAGTTTGTTTCTTGTTTTCTTTCTTTTCTTTTTTCTTGTTAGTGCAGTTCCTGCTTGATATTGTTGAGTCAGAAATGTTAATATTCGAAGGCTTCATTGCTGTTACTCATTTTGAAATAAGGGAATCAAATAAATGGACTTTTAACAGCTATTTTTTCATGCACGCACTTATATATATCTGCATGGAATACATGTTTTTAGCTGACAACCTCTTCTCTTTAACAGATTTCCAACTTAAGAGGATTCGATATCTAGGGCTACATATTGTCATCTCACTTACCAGATGTTCAAAGACGAATTTTATGAAACACTTTATACTAACTTCTAAATCTGTTAGTCAGCACAGTTTGTATGATATTGCTGTGTAATTGATGAAGTGAAACCCATTTATGCAGAAAAAAATCAAGAGAAGATTGTAGAAGCTGGTGGTCTCATGTCAGTATTAACACTGCTAAAAAGCTCTGAGGATGAGACCACACATAGAGTTGCAGCTGGTGCAATTGCGAATCTTGCAATGAATGGTGAGATTTCTCCGATTATTTGATTCATTTCTACAGATGTGTGAAGTTGCTGGCAGAATTATTGCTACTTTTTCAATCATTACTTTTGGATTTCCCTTTAACTTTTTACGACATCTTTCTGTATCGAATCAGAAACCAACCAAGAACTCATAATGGCTCAAAGGGGCATTCGTTTGTTATCAGTGACAGCGGCTAATGTTGAGGATCCTCAAACACTTCGAATGGTTGCTGGAGCCATAGCTAATCTTTGTGGCAATGGTAAACTTCTTCAAAGTTTTTAATTTTTGTTCTGCTGAGTTCAAATGCTAGTTCAACTTCTGAATGTCTGGGCTGAAAAAATTGGGGGTAAAATGTTATAGAAGTTACGTAAATATTGAAGGATTTAAATATTATTGGCCAATTGCATTCATTTGAATCTGCAGCTGAAGAATAACTGATAATTGTTGATAATGAACTGGCATGTGAGGCTCATCAATAATGTGAGAATTATGTATTGTTTGATTTCTTCTTCTTCTTCTTTCCCTTAATTGTGTTGTTCTGGTGATGATGGAGGTTCGGCAGTGCACTATTCCTCTCATAAATCATGTATGATTGTGTTGATGTTGTCAGATCATAGTCAGCTATTTTCTATTAAATATATTTTTTAGGTGGTAACTAAGTGGTATGAAGTTGTGTTGTCCAGATTAGCTGCAAATGAAGCTAAGAGGTGAAGGTGGCATCAAGGCTTTGCTGGGAATGGTTAGATGCAGGCATCCTGATGTTCTTGCACAAGTTGCTTGTGGAATAGCAAAGTTTACAAAATGTGAGTCAAGAGCATCAACTCAAGGTAATAAAATATTTAGAAAGGGGCCTTATTGAATTTGTTCAACTTTGTAACACTTGAAATTGTTACTGTGATTGTCACCCGATTAACAGTTAAACCAACATATTCTGTTTGTATTTGTATCTAATTGTGCTATGGTCAATTCCATGAGAGAGGTCTCTAGTTAGCTATGGTACTATTTTTAAAGAATAGAATTGAAAATTATAAAAAATTGTGCAGGAACTATGAGTGGGAAGTCTCTTCTGATTGAGGATGGTGCACTTCTATGGATCGTACAGAATGCTAATAATGAAGCCTCACAAATCAGGCACTGTATAGAGCTTGCGCTCTGCCACTAAGCACAACATGGTAAGTTTTCTTCACTCACTTGGACATTTGATGAGCTGATCTCGTATTGAGTGTCATCTGAGAACCAAGAATGCTTGAATTGGTTGCATTGCAGAAGTAAATGCTAAAGACATGATCAGTGGAGGTGCACTTTGGGAAGCGGTTCGCATCTCGCGAGGCTGTTCAAGGGATGATATATGGGCTCTTGCACATCGAACCCTAACTTCCAGTCCTACCTTTCAAGCTGAATTGAGGCGGTTACGTATAGATTATTTATGATTTTTTTTTAGATAGGTGAAGTGATTTAATGATTTGAAGATTTAGAGCACATTTACATAATCTTTGTTTAGTTTCATCTGGAATTATTGATCTCTTTTGACAAGAGTAAGCAGGAAGACCTGTTATGTTCCTGTTGAAATTTTGTAATTAATTAACTAGGAGGGGTGCGTTTGAGTTCCTTGAGTTGTTGGGTATATACAAAACCTCAAATTTGTTGATAGTCCATCTATGTAGCTTGTAATTGATTTATAAATTTTGCTTGTATGCGAATGAATAGGGAAATATTGACATTTAAGCATTTCTTTTTTATATTGCTTTTATGTGAATGCATATGGAAACATTAACATTTAAGCATTTCTTTTTTATAAGTTGGCAAATGTTTTATATTGTGGTTTTAACTGTTGAGAACGGCAATGTATTCAATGAGAGGCAACATAAGTTCAGGCTGATGTTAGTCTGTTCTTTTTTATTCCAGTTACTTAGCCTGTAAACATTGGAAAGAAGCCGAGAAGTAGCTAGTTGCAAGCCATTGTTCTTTTGGTACATTGGGAATATTGAAAGGTGATAGGACTTTTTTTAGTGTTTGAACAGAAGATTTTCTACACTGAGGCAGGTATTTCATCACTAGGCTGCTCAATTAATTATTTATGGAGGTAGTCGTAAAGATTATAATATTCAATTTTACGTGACATAATTTTAAAAGAAATTTTATTAAATTTATTAAAAATATTTATTAATAATAAAAACTAAAAATTTAATATTGTATTTAAATTTTTATCAAATATTTATTTAAAATATAAATATAAATATAATTCGTGCAATGGGTATGTTCATGAATAGGGCTAAATAGTAATTATCTACTCATGTGCCTCATGCATGACAATTGAACATAGTAAAAAGATGTTAACAGTACAAATTGGCTAAAATGCCAAATCAATAGCTAAATTTGTCTCAGCAAGATAACGAAGTATAATATGAATTTTTTTTATTAAATTTACTTTTAAATTTGTATTATTTTATTATAAAAGTTTTTTTCGTCAAAGTTACCTCCGATCTTGTAATAATTCTTCTTATTTATCCAATTACAATAAATATAAGAAGAAATGAGTTAAATATGAATATAATAGTGTGTAAAAGTGTTATCAAAAGTACTCCTCGTGAGGCGAGAAGTTCCTTCGAAAGTAGGAAGAAAAAGAAAATTTTTTCCATCAGTAGAGTGAGATAGAGAATGAAGGATAATTATTGTCCTATTCAGTTATTATTCTTAAGTCAATAGCCTCTTCAATCAATATTTAAACTTTTATAATCAAATAATATAAAATTAGAGATAATTTTAATAAAAAATGACTTTTACGATGAAATAATATAAAAACAAGGATAATTTTGACAAAATACTATAAATTCAAGGTAAATTTGACAAACAAATTTATTTTGTCTTTTATTATTATTTTGAGACAATTGAGGAGGTTTATTTGACACTTTAGCCACACAAAATGTTTTAAAAATATCCCTCGCACGTGCGAGAAATTAACTAAATAACTGGACGTTAGGGGAAGAGGCTATTTCTTCCGTCCTATGGCCACCACGGTCCCGCGCACCGGCACTCCTCAAAGTCAGCTCCTTACCCCTTTCGGCACTGGCTCAAGACATGGACTTCTCTAATGAGTCTTTACCGGAAATTTGTTGTAGCCTTATGGGTTGGGCTTCCCTTAGGAATGGTTGGATAATCACTCTGTTTGCATATGTTTTAAGCTAGTTGATGCCATCATGTTGTGTTTGGCTCAATTAACATCAATGAAAGTCCATGGCTTTATTGCCCTTTGAACTGTTGTCTTGCTTTATTTGGAATTAAAAGGACCAGAAGGAGTATATGGATTTAATAAAGAAACTGGAATCCGGTAAACCTGAGATTTTAAAGCTTCGCAAGGTTCCATTGTCTAGAAGCTAATTTGAGCCACAGCAAGACCATTTGAATAAACAAACTTGATTGAATTAGCACAAGTATAGCTAGTGGGAGGCTGCATATAAACATCCCCATCAAGAAACCAAGGCAAAAAGGCATTATTAATATCTAATTGAAACACAGCTAATAAATTTCTGATATATAGTGACCAATTTAGCAATTTGTAATTCAGGCCCTCTACTTGATTATAGTCTTTAGCAATAAGCTTGAATTTGTATTTATTCACTTCTCCATTGAATTTTTATTTAACTCTACAAATCTATTTAAAGCCTATTGCCTTTTTTACCTCTAGGTTACCAAAGCTGCTAACTCTTGCTGCATAACTTCAATCTATCTAGGATCTTTGGAGACTTGAAAGTAAGTGGTGGTTTCATGGACAGTAGATGCTTGAAAACAAGTAGGAGAAATGGGTACTTGATGGAATTGAGATTGCAACATTAGCAATCGTAGCAAGACTTGCAATGTAACCTGACAGATTTACTTTTCCTTAAAATAGGAACAGGAATAATGAAAGTAGTGTGAGTAAAAGACACAAAAGATCAGATAAAGATGTAGAAAAAGATAATTAAACGTTGTGTTGCCACAGTTGTACTATTCACTATCGTGCCCCATTATACCTATCAGTGCCCAAAAAACTATAACTATCAGAAGAATCGAGGCTGAGTGCTATATAAACTCACAATAACGTTACTTCTATTCCTTGTGGAATCACAATAAGGGTACAACACATTATTTTGCTTTGGTTAATATCATAATATTAAAGGTTAGAACAACACATTATGATAGTTTAAGTTTCTGTTAAAATCAAATTAATAAAAAAAAATCATAAAAGCTCCAAAACTATAACACTTTCACGCTGTTTTTTCTTTATTGCATTAAAAATATTGTTTTTCCAAAACTCGATAGAGAGATATGCCACCCTCGTGGTTATATCCAACTTCAATTCGAATTAATTTCATATTAAAAAAGAGTATGGAAATACCAAATAGACTAGCAAAAATATATATTATTTTTCCAAAAGCATGTTGTAAGTCGAATGCCAATCACAAATTAAAACATAGTTTTAAATCTCGGCCACTGTGGCCATTAACATATAATACATAATGACCGTAATATTTTTTGAAAAGTTATTTTTTATTCAATATAGCTATAATAAATATGTTTAAATCGATCGATTCTGTTACAAACTAAAACGATAGAAACGATTTAAGCTATGTTACAGAGTTAATATAATCGAATACAGTCTATTCAAATTATTTATATTATTTTTTATAAAAAATTATAATATTATTGACTGTAACCATTACATTTATTATCGGCTGCAACATTACATTTTGATCGTAACATATTAATACGTGTGCAACACAACCAGTACTATAACCGTGTCTGTGAACTCGATTTAAAACCTTGCTTTAAAGTATGAATAGAATATAAAATATCGACTTGGTCATGTCCAATAGCTCATAATTGTGGCATTTTCTTGTACATGCGGTCCATTATTATATTTTGTTTCCACATTATGATTTTTTTTTTTTTATTTCTTTACATATTTGATTTCGGGAAGTTGTCGCCAAATCTGAAAGTCAAGAGAGAGTAGTGGTAGAAACATTATGGGACACATCGAGTATTGCAAAATATAATTATAATAATAAAATTTAATATTTAGTTTTAATTAATTAATTGTTATTTTTACTTGATTGGCCGTCAACCTAAGCTCTACTCAACATGTGCCTTGATCCGATTAATTCAATTTAAATTATTTAAAATAATTAAAATTTATTTTAAAATTAAAATAATAGTTTTCATTTTAAAAATTAAAATTAAAATGATCCTATTTAAATTCTTAAAAATAATTTGAATTCCTTTTTGAATCTTGATAATCAAACTCAACTCATAGCTGAAAATGATTTAATCCGACCTTAAAATTAAAATGATCCAATTTAAATTTTTAAAAATAATTTGAATTCCTTTTTGAATCTTGATAATCAAACTCAACTCATAGCTGAAAATGATTTAATCCGACCTGTGATTCAAAATATCCCGACCTCGGAACCTGCCCCACTCGTTTGCCACTTTTACTTCTTCCATATTGCGGACGTCACAGAATGCTGAAAGATGAAAGATTAATCTTGCACAAGGAGACTGTGAAGATAACTGGAGATGATATGAACCAAAAAGATTGGGTAAATACGTAGGTTTCAATCCCATATTCAAGTTTTTTAAAAAGAGAAGGGATGTTTGTTCTGCTGCAACTTAAAACCATAATTACACGTTTATCTTTAATTGTTCATGGGAAAATAAACGTACCCATTTGTTAGTTATTAAAAACTAGTTTTCCATGGTGGATTTTCAATGAATGTGGGTAGGGTAGCTACAAGAAGAGTACAAATGATTAGATGTAACAGAAAACTGATGATGACAAAGTAGATATATCGTGAAAAAATATATATATATATAATACTCTACATCGCCAGCTATTTGTCCACCACGCACTGTTGCGATAACAGCTAACAGTGTATTAGTTTATCTATAACTGGTGTACACTATCTCTTTGGTTGGTTACCTGTTTGTGTTTATCATGTATACTATCCAGTGTATAAATACACCTCTCCTGTTGTTAATATAATATATGAAAATATTGTTCCCATTCTGTTTATTCTCTACACACACAAGGGGAAAAAAACTAATGCTTAAGTGCTAGTGAGTATACAAACAGGATGAAGCATGCAGGCAAATCTCGAATAGAAAACTTGCTCAATTGGATCTCTACAAATACAGGCGAATTCATGAGTGACATAAAAGGTTAATTAACATCACTCCAAAGTCAACAAAATCATATTATAATTGAAGCCAAGAATTAATGCTTTCGCAATCTCCTCCAAGAGAAGAGGTCATGAAGTTGAGTCTCATTATTATTTGTCAACCTCTTATTAAAACCTGCTAATTAATAAAGAAAAGGTTGGCATGAAACCTACAGAATAAATGAACTGACTTATAGAGAAGAAAAGACAGTTGGCTAGCTTGATGAGGTTCAAGAACCTATATCTTAAATCTTTAAATGAGAAATAGCTGGACCAACAAAAAAAGAAGATAAAAAGAGAAGAAGCAAACCCCATGTGATGGTATGCAAGACGTAGCTATCAAAGCAAAAGTAGAATGTATTTAGAAAGTATACCACCATATATAAAATTAACGGATAAGCCTAAGTATTAAGCTTTAATTTCAATGAATTTTTATTATTAGACCATAATATAGCAAGTTAAAGGAATGAATGAATATAACATGGAAGGCTCTAGGCCTAGCTATCTCAAGTGCAGAGAATATGAGCATGTCTTGGCATGAGTTTTTCAACTCCTAGCTGCTCAATCGCCTAGTCTTTAAATCTATATATGCCTTTTTATGGAAGTGTAGTGGCTTTGCCTCGAAAAGGAGCTGGTTCAGATCAATGCACGTGTAAACCAGTACCCAAATATTTTCATGTCTCCTCATATATCTTTTTTTTTAAGAATAAAATTAATAAACCCTAACTTACTGACCTCTAACAAAGTTAGACACGGAAACTCTAAAGCCCATACCTCTGTGCGTCTCGTAAATAGCTCAACACCTCCTTGCCACCTCTCTTCAAAACTGTCACATACCCAGCTTTAATTCTACCTCCTTTGACCTTATAACCTTGTCAACATTCAACATCACCAATAAAGCAAAATGTACATTACTATGTACTATCTCCTAAAATATCAGTGCGAAGACTGAAAGTTAGGACCAAGTGTCTTTAGAAGATTGAAAGTTATGACACTTGGTACGCGCTGCGTACTATCTCCTAAAATACTGTAATGGTCTTCAGAATGCTGAAAGTTATGAATTTCAACCTCAACTAGAACGTTGGAAGTTTTCAATTTTCCAACCTCAATCAAAGTCTAACTATAATGGAACTAATAAAACGTAATGAAAAGATAATATCTTCTAATTAAAGTTTCAGTATTATAATAACCCTATAGACTCAAAACTCCTACATGCACAAATGCAAAAACAGGAACTCAAGAGCTGCAGAAATCAATGTGGAGAGGTGAAGGAATTATTGGATAAAGACTGATGTAGTATTGCAAGATCAAATGCAAACAAATATGGAGTTTTCTAAACAAGAAAGAGTCATATAAGATTAAGATGGAAGAAAACATACACATTACTTGACGAGAAAGAATGTCTCTTTCGTTTGACCTTTTCTTCTTCCACTAATTCATCGATTGGGGAAAGTTTGCAGCACTTATTAACATGAAATGATCAAACTCATAACCTAGACCCTTAAAACTTACAGTCCTTCATTCACCAATCAGACATATACATAATAAGCTAATAATCACCAAATGCAGGAAAAGAAATAACTTTTTTTAAAAAAGGAGAAACGAAACCTGAAAATGCTTAACAACCCAAATCCGATCTCTAGCTAGCTACAAAGTCTGTCACCTCGTGATCATACAACTATGCTGATGCTACAGATGATGATGAAGATATGAAACTGAACTAATACAACCCTTGAAATAATCAATCTTTTCTTGTTAGTAAGGAGGACGACCAGTAGCCCAATAAGCCTCTGCTGGCAACTGAATAGAATTAAGCAGATTAGGCTGCAACCCATGAAAAAGCTGCGCGTTCGCCTCCCCTAAAACCTGCTGCTGCCCCCCAACTGCCCCTGGCGACCCAATTCCACCACCTTGCATAGGCAACTGCGGATCTTCATCTTCCAAAGGTAACCTCTCATAAGCAGCGTTACTAAAAGAAGCAGCCATAATCACCACGGGACCTGAAGCAGTAAGGGTACCAACAACACTCCCCCCAACCACTTGCCCTTGTCCACCAGCTAAATATATAGTCAATCCCGTGGCGGCAGGTGGCGCTGGTGGCGGTAAGAATGATCCAGCTAGTGAAAGAATCTCAAATCTACCATGTAAGGAAACAACTGCACCAGGAGATGCCGGTTGGCGAAGAGTAACATTAGTAACAGTTCCAGTTCCGCTCATAATAGACACCCCTCTTTGCCTCCTCCTAGCAAATGCAGCAACGCTTTCCACAATATCGCACCCATCAGCAACTTCCATTAGGTGAGTACGCAGCGCGTTGGCGCTGTCGCGAGTGATGATGATTGGGGGTTTTGGCTTGTTTTTCGATCCGGCAGGTCGGCCTCTTGGTCTTCGTGAGATCTCCCCTTGTCCACCTGCAGGGATGAGTTCTTTCCCTTCATTGTTGTTATTATTTGTTTCGTCGCGGTCTCTTTTGTGGGACTTGTTGAGACCGCCAGCGCCGCCGCTGCTGCCGCTCTGCTCATCTTCAGAGTTGTGCTGTTGGTGATGGGGGAATTGATGGTGTAACTGGAAATCTCTGGTATGGAAAGGAGGTGGAAGGGAATGGCCATGAGCCGTTACTGGATCCATTTTTTCTTGCCTTGACTTTCTTTGTTTGCTTTCTTTTATGTAATAATAATGAAACAACTATTCACTTAGACAAGTGGGGTAGAAAAGAAACACCAAGAATTAATGGAAACACAAAAGGAAAGTAGCACTGGACACTAAACTAATCTAATCTAAACGTTTAACTTTGGCGGTGATTGAAAAAGAAAGGAAGATTAGTGGATGCATCCATGTGTATATAATAACAAAACAAAGGAAAAGAAGGGCGGCTTGGGTTTCTTCTTCTTTTTCCTGGTTTCTTGCTATACGGTGGAGGTGATGATGAGAGAGTATTAATTAGCTAACGGTGAGGAGGAAGAAAGGAGACATGCATGGTTAGATTATTGGTATAACCCACCAAATTCAGAGCTGAATTATTCTTGTTAATGACCATGGTTAGTTAGTTAGTGATTTGGGTTTAGATTAGGGTTAGATTTGAGATCAGAGAAAAATACAGAAGGAAGATGGGTTTGGTTTTGGTGAGACTGCGTGCGTATGGGCGGCGGATCGGTCCCCACAATTTTTTCTTTCCCTCTTTTGTCCCCTCCAGCACTCCACGCCCTCTCTCTCTCTCTCTCTCTCTCTCTATCGACAAGTTTATTATTAATATATTTCTTAATTAAGTTTTTTTATCCTAATTAATTAGTCTTTTTCTCCATTTAAACTTAGAACGCCTTTCTTCTCCTTGTCGGTCTCATAAATTATCAGCTTGGTTTTATTATAGCCTTCTTTCTTTTCTCAAGTTCTCTCTGCCCCTTGTCTTGCACTTAATTACATGATTAGGTATTGTTTGTTTTAAAGAAAATTGGTTAAACATGTGCAGACATCGTCTGATAGTTAAAATGCATTTCATGAATAATAATAATGTTATTCATTATATCTCTAATGAATTAATAAAAAAAAGAAAATTGATAAAGAAGTTCTGTTTTTTTAAAGAATATTTTTCTTTTATATTTTATTGTGAAATTTTGCACTCCTTTAATTACTCAACTTTTTCAATATAGAGAAGATAACTTACTAAAAAAAAAATTGGTAAACACAACCTTTTTTAGAGAAATTAAGAAATATTTACTAAATTATTTTATAATTATTTTTTAAATAAATTTACTTAATAAGCTAAAATTATTTATAGTAATAGATTAAGAATAATATAGTATTTTTTATATATTTTTCTTCAAGTTAGTGAGTAAATTAAATATGATTATGATACACTTTTTAAGAAAAAAGATACAAACTAAACACTGTAAAAAAACAACTTTTTAATAAGTACTCTTTCCTTAAAAACTACTTAGCAAACAAAACTCAATTTTAGATGGAAATCATTGTAATTATGGACACAAAATGAGTTCAACTAAACTAAACCTTAATTATTAGGTTGCTTTCCCTTCTTTCATTTTTATTTTTTTTAATTTATGTGGTTCTTAAATTTTGCTAACAATATATATTTTTTAAAAACAATCGACAGTGTAATGAAAAAATTATATCTTTATATTTTTAATGAATTTACATTAAGAATAATAATAAAGAAACAAATTCTTTCATCATTGGATATAAAAATCTATTGGTGTTTTTCTTTTATTCTAATCTAATTAATTGACCTATAAACATAAAGATTATTATTGCCACTATAAATAAATTTGTAATTTGTTGATCTGAAAAGTACCCTTTTTCAAAGTCAAAAATTGTTGTTAAAAAAAAGTTAGAACAAAAAAAACTTCTAGTCTCGTACTACGTAGTGGGTCAAATAAGAAGTGCCAGAATAGATTAAAAAAAATGTGATGTATTTGCATATATTAGCAGTTTCATATATTCTACGCAAAATAAAAGAAGGTGGCAGAGAAAGATAGGAGATGACGACCCACATGCACCACAAGCAACCTGCATCGAACCGAAGACTCCTCTATCTATCCTCTATGTTGAACGTTACGGTCCAAAATGCATCATAAGCGCAATACGTGTCTCTTCCCCGGCTCCTTCCGGGTCTATTTCTACGGATCTTTATAGTAAAGTTATACTCATGGCTATGTTTCTGATGATGAGCCTTATCATCTTCCATTCTTCCCCATCGTCATCGAACCAAAATAATTCCAAAACTGAATTCCAACCCAATGCCAGTATTCTCTCTCCCCCACCACCATTGCAACAATATATATAATTGGCAAATCCGCATCACTATCACTTGAAAATGGGGAAAAAATAAAATAAAATTTCATAAATATTGCTTTAATTTTTTACTGATTAACGATTTTAATAAATTTATACATTAATTGAAATTAAATTTCCCTCAAGTGTACTGTTTATATAAATTTATTGCATTATGTAAAACTTATTTCTACTAATGGTAGACTTAAGTGTATAAAAAATGAGAAAATTTTTGAAGTTTATTAGTTATAATTTTCATTTGCAAACATCACCCTAGTTGAAAACTAGATTTACTCTTTTTATATATTTTATGAAATTAAATAGGCCAGGTCTAATAAAACATAGTTGAAAAGTACTAGATTTACTCTTTGAATATCTAATTGGGTACTAGGCTCTAATTAACTTTGGAGTTAGATGACGAGAAATATATTTCGTTTCATTTTAATTTTGAATACAACTAGAAATTAAGTTGAATCCACATATCATTTAACCACAAAACAAAAAATAAATTTTAAGAGCCAGAAATAACTTCGATTTATATTGTTGCCCCTACACAGAAAAGGAAAAATAATGGACTAATTTTATCACATGAAATTCTAAGGACATTAGAGATTTGATGTTTATAGCTACCTTCTATTCATCCACAGTCTTCGCATATTGATCTTCCAACGGGTTCTCTAAATATCATTAATGCATTAAATGTTTGAATAAGCATATTTATATTTTAAGAAATGATTACTGATTGGCTAATGATTGTAATGGTCGTTTTATCTTTATTTTAAAGCAATTAATCAATTAGCATCCAACTATTTAATCTTATCGTATTAGAGAATAAAATTCTAACTTTAGCATTACATAGTTGGTATTAATTATAATATCCAGTTGTAGGACTGTCTCAATTATATACTTGAAATTTAGAGATTCATGTCGTCGAAGTAGAGGGTTAATATTTTGTAAATAGGGAAAGGGGCTACTACTTTCATATAGTATATAGCTTTAAAAAAATTAAGAGAACACTCTACGCAAAAAAATATACTTTTTCTATTATAGAAAGGTTATCAACTATTTTTTTATTGGATGTTTTAAAATATATGTCCACTTTCATTAATTATAATCAAATTTTCTAATTTACCTTCATTATTTATTAAACTAGTAAAGTATATTTATTTTGTCATTAAATATAATTAAATGTATAAATAAAACATGTATTATAAATTGTGAGTTGATAAAGGATTAAATGTAATTTTTAAACAATGTAAAAAATTATATGTGAAAACCTTTTTGAGGCAAAAAGAATAAATATTAAATAATGAATAAATAAATTATCAATAAAATACTAGCATGCAATTTGGAATGGACATTAAGCTTATTAAAAAAAGAAGTTAAAATCTTAGTACATAATAAAATAAAAAAAATATAAAAAGACATTTATTTATACATTATTTATAATAATTAAGAAAATCAAACAATTCCAGTCTTCAAAATAATTGATAAATAGAAAATTGTAAACTTAACATATATAATTTATATTCTAAATGAGTAAAAAGAAATCTACAATAAATATAAGCCCAAACACTTTTAAATGAAAATAAATAAATTTTCAATCATATTAGAAAAGTTCTTTATTATATTACTAAACCAAAGGAATATAAAATAGATAGATAATAAATTTTATTGATTATTACTTTGAGAATGGATTTATATACTATTATGTTGGCCAAAATAAATTAAAAAATTTGAATTCATAATTGACCAAGAGCACTGTAATATAAAATATATCTTTATATATCATAGAAATATATTTATATCCACTTAAGAATTTTGAGAGACTCTCCACCTAAATAAGTAAAAAGTTATGGATTTATTATAAAATATCAAAGAACAATTCAATTATAAATGATCAAATATTTACTGTCTTCATTACATATCTAAAAATAGAATTAAGTAACAAAATTAAGGATGAATATAAGAGTTTTTCTTTAATTTTTATTGAAAATTTACAAATTATAAAAATTATAAAAAAATCAAATAAATAATCTTAAAAAATAAACTTTCAACTTTCTCTAAGTTTCTACTTTAATATAATATGTTGAAAGCTTACTAATGAAGAAAGGGTTAAAAAAATCATCATCTGAGAAAACTCTAAACTTTAATGCAGGTTTTAGTCTAATTTTATTGTCAATCTTATTTTAGTGTGAATTGTGCTGATGTTTTTCCTACGAGTAGCAAGTCTACATAAATATTGATGTGCTAATATGATGAAACAAAATTCTCAAAATACCTACACCATCAACCTTTTTTAATTCTCAAAATATGCATTTAAAATTTTGAAAATATATCCATCATTAGAACTTTTTTAAAAATAAATAGTTGTGTGACAAATTTGACATAATTTTTTTCTTATTTTATTTTTGAAAAAATACCAAAGTGAAATGTATATTTTTTGAGACTTTTTGTAAAATATGCATATGTTTCATATTCATGTTTCACTAAAAAAAAAATACAAAATCATTAATGAGTTTTTAGAATAGCAAAGCATTGTTATAATATTATGAGTTTGAATATAATAAGAGTCAAACTAATTAAAGAGGTACAAATGAAATAACTATAATATACACAATTAAATCCCAAAATTTGGGGATGAGGGAGAGTTGGCTTAAAGATCGAGACAAAAACAAATCAAAGGAAGTAGAGTCAAGAAGAAGTAGGTGGTGGTAAGCTTTGAATTGAGAGAGATAAAGAGGAAAGAGGCAAGAAGCTAAAGAATGATACTGAGACACACAAGTACAGGGTGTAAGAAGAAGTAGGTGGTGGTGGTTAGGGCTGAGCATTCGGTCGGTTCGGTTCAAACCGAACCGAATTTATGAAAACCGAATAGATCGAAATTAGTTTAAATTCAAATCGAATCGAACCGAAAATTAAGAAAAACCGAAGTAAACGGAACCGAAAAAAATCGGTTTGGTTCGGTTCGGTTTTCGGTTTAATGGGTTGTTGGGCTTTTTTTATCTTATATAAAATAATTTATTTTTAGTTTTTTAAACTCAAATTAAAAAAAATTAAAAAAAATCCCACAAATTCGGCTTATTCGGTTTTCTCAATTTTAAACCAAACCGAACCAAAAACTGAATTTTTTTATTTTTAAACTGAACCAAACCGAATTTACTTTGAAACCGAACCAAATAGACCGATTTCACTCGGTTTGGTTCGGTTTTTCGGTTTCGGTTTGGTTTTGCTCACCCCTATTCATTGTGACTCTTTTGTATATGAAAAATATAATACCTTTTTGTTTTGAATTATTTTCACTTCAAAACATTTTTTTCGAAAAAAGTATTTCATAATGTTTTCATTTAAAAAATTTAATAATATAAATTTTGAAATTAATGGGCAAAACTTATTACACAAGAATTCATGATTATACATTTTAATAATTTTAATTTTATATATTTTATTTTAAAAAATTATTTATATAATAATAATAATAATAATAATAATAATAATAATAATAATAAACTAATGAAGGGATAACGGATGTATATACTTTATAGTTTTCTAAATAAAAATATTTTTCTACTTTTAATAAATGAGTATGTTTTCTAAATGAAAAATTATTTTTCAGAGAAAATATTTCATAAGAAAATAAAAAATGAAAGCCTGTTTTATATAAGTAAACATGCCCCAAAGATTTCAAGAAAGCAGTGTTTTAACTAGCATTTTCAATTGGACCGGACCGGCAAGTTGAATTGATAAATTTGAACTCAACCAATGATTTAGTTTGGTTTTAATATTAAAAATCACATCCAAAAAAATTGATCAAAATAAAAAAAATCAGTTAAATCTAAAAAAATTACCCAAAACCTGCACAGGATCAAATCGAGTTAACTTAAAATTATATTTTTTGTTAAAAAATAAAATTTTAAAATTACACTTTTTCTTAAAATTTTAAATTTTAAAAAGTTTTCATTATTTTATCATATTGGATATTTTTTCTAATTTTTAATATTTTCAGTATTATATACACATTTTTTAAAAAAAATAAAAAAAAATATCTTATTGACTTGGACCAAGCAAACTGATAGAACTAAAAACTGACTAATTAACCGAATCAATTTTAAAAACATTGGTTTTAACTGAACTCATCATGATTCACGATCTTCTCTTATACTTTGCCTTACAAGGAAGAAAAACACAATTTGTAAAAAGAAAGCACAATTACTTTTCTATTTCAGTCTTCAAAGAATAATTATCTTTAGCACAAGATTATGGATGATACAATACAACATGTATCAATATATACACTCACTTAAAAATTTAAATATAATCAACATTACAGATGTATTATCAAAGAAGAAATTTTATTTTTTAATTTTTATTGCAGTATATATGGCAAGGATGTGGATCCTCTTATATATGGTAAAAATATTATAGATTATTCAGGAATTTCATTTAGATTGTAAACATTGAATAAATTAAGATACTTGAAAAGAATTTTTAAAAAAAGGAAAACTGAGTAATCAATCAATGGAACCAATCTTGAAAATACAATTCCCATTTTCTTTTACTACCCTAGACTTTGATTAGATGATGATTGATTGATATTTTAATAAATTCTGATTATTAATTTTGAATTAAACATTTAGACAGAAAAATAGTTTTGTTTATCAATTAGAAGAGAATTTTAATTTGAAAAATTACTATATTTTCACATCCTTTTGTGTTGACCATAGACATGTTATTCACATTGAGATTAAAGTAATAAAATAACAGGAATATCATTCTTATGGTCTAGTTCCAAAATTTGAATCTCAAATTATATAATTAAAATAAAATGATGCTATTGTAATTTTAAACATTTAGACTTTTTAAAGTAAGAAAACAACCATGAATAAAAAATTAAGAGCGTTTGTCAAATAGCATACTAATTTGTCAAAAATTAAGAATGGTCAAATAATTTTCCAAAAATTAAAAAAGCCAACTATTTTAAAGTACCCCCACCCATAAAAAAAGAAAAAAAAACTGCCCATCCAACATGAATTACATGGATTCAGTGAAGGTTCTTATGTATTTTAATAATAATCATTCTTTTGTCTTTTAAGGAAATAATTATACTCTCGTTTTTACGTACATTTTTTTCTCTTTTTCTTATTAGTTATTCCAAATTTGCCATAATTTAGTTTAATTTAGCCTTTATATACTTGTAATAGACCATATATATTTACTATTGTTTTTTAAATAAAATTAAAATACTATTTCAAATATAAATTTTTTGTTTATTTCATAAAAAATATTTTTAAGAAATATTTTCTACATTTTCCTCTATTTGTTGCATCTAGAAAATTTGGTCAATATAAAATATTTTCTGAATTAAAAGAAAAACTAAATTTTTTTTTGAACTTTAACAAATTCATTCAAATAACAAATAAATCATATAAACACATATATTTATTATCATTAGTCTTCTTTGACTATCGACATTTATCACCGATCATCATCAATTGGCAATAGTCACCGATGATAGATGAGATCCCCAAAAATTTTAAATTTTAATATATTTTTTCTTATAATAAATAATATAAATATAAATATAAAATATTTATAGACTAAAATTTGTGATACTATTATAGTTCAAAAATTAATATTTTTTTATAATATATTCTAAATACCATAAAATATATTATTTAGAAAATATTTTTCTTAGACATTATTTTCGATTTCATTTTCTAGAAGCCCCATATCTTGTTTAATTCCTTTTCCACAACTTAAACAAATAATCTTCCCTAGTTTTACTACCCAATGATTACATGATGATTATTGATTGATTTTTATAATAAAAGTGAATTTAAATTCATAAATTCCGATTAGGAATTTTGAATTAAATAACGGGACAAAAAAAATCAGTTTTGTTTCTATATTCTCACATGTTATTGTGTTGACTACATATTATTTATATCTAAGAGGAAGGCATTAAAATAATAGGAACATGTCATTCTTATGCGTACTTGTAATAAAAGCAAATGGTAAAAACTAAAATTTAACATTTTTATTTTGATCAATGAGGTCACTAACTTTCAAAATTATTGCAATTAGGATCACTAATAAAAGCAAATGGTCACTAATAATACCCAGAAACTTTATAACTTTCTCATGTTCTTCTTTTGAAACAATATAACTTTCTCATGTTACTAAGTATATATTCGATCTATAATTCATTCATTTTTCATTAATTTCTTATAGTAATTAGAGTTTACCTTTAAAATTAAATTTCATAATTTAAATTAAAATCATTTTAGTATTATCCATTTACCATTAATAATATTAGAAAAAATATAAATTATGTCAAAATCATTAATCTGGTGCCTTGAAGGCTAAATCTTAGATGATCATATTATGTAGTCGCAATAATAATAAAAGTTTCATGTCCTAAAGTTACCACTGACTATTTTTCCTATAAATTGAAGATGAAATTAGCACCTTAGTTCCCACAACCATGGTACTTTTCTCATATATTCCAACTATAATTCATTCATTTTCATTAGTTTCTTTACACTAACTAGATTTTCACCTTAAAATTTAATCATATTATTTGAATCAAAATCATTTTACTACTATCCATTTACGGCTAATCATATTAATTAGAAAATTTGTAAATTATGTCAATGCCATTAGTCTAGTAGTTTCATGGCCAAAACTTAGATAATCATAATATCTAATTGCAATAATGATAAAAAGTTCATGTCCTAATTGATCAGTATAGTAGACTTATGACCATAATAAAAATCCAATAAAAACTTAATTAATGATACCTAACTTAAACTTTCGGTCATGTTTATGATGCTCCCAACTTTATAATCTAATCAAGCAAAGTAAAAATACCACCGACTGTTTTTCTTACAAAATGAAGATATATAAGCATCTTATGTGCCATCAGACCGATATCCAAGGAGCTAAACTAGTGAAAAAGAAACCACACATGCTTCTGTTAGGTATGTGGTTTCTTATACTTAAGAACTTTGGTATGTGAAGGTCGAACCCCTGAGAAGGAGAATTGCAATTAATCACAGCACATAGCTACTGAAGGTACGATTACATTATTTTTTCTTTTAGTTGTTTTTTCAGTGGGTGGCTTAACTAGATGTTAGTTAATTAGCTCAGAACATATATACCAGGCCAATGCTTTCATCCCTCAGAAATCAAAACTTGCGTTTGGGAGTTTCTACACAAAATTACCTTTAGAAATTTCTACCCTACTACATGCATGTTTTTAAGAAATTTGTACTCTGCATTATGTTTGGTATTGCTGGCCCACAATAAATTGATGCCGTCTCAAAAGTGTGACAGTAATTATCTCTTTAATTTTTTTTTTATCTCACATCCTTAATTATTTTCTCATTTTTCTATTTGAGTGGTAGTTATTTATTTTATCTTAGTTATAGGGAGGAAAAAGAATCGAACAAAAAACCAAAAGGTTCTTAAGGACATATACTACCAGCCAAGCCGAGTTTGGGATGTAGAGTGTTAGGTCTTGCTCTATATATTATATACTTTTAAAATGTGATAAGATTATTCTTTTACTACATGTTTGGTATGATGTAATCGAATCTAATGTAATTCAATTAGTTTATATTTCATTACATTCCATTCCAATTGATTACATTCTACCAAGCATTACCTTAGAGTATACAAAGTTCATTCATCAAACTACACAAAGTTGGAAAAAGTTGCCCGCTTAATTAGAAACAATTCATCTATACAAAGTGCATATAAATACAAAGTGCATATATATATATATATATATATATATATATATATATATATATATCAAACTATAAAATAAGAAAATTATAGGTCCATAGAGAGACAAAGAGTATGAGTATCTGTTAATTAGATGCCATTAATTTGGCTGAACTTTAATTAGAATTAAAGTTTGATTTTTGACTATTTACACGGTTTTAGATTCATTTTTTTTAGTTTCATTTTCCTTAAATGTGTTTTTTTTTTAAAAAAAATACAATTACTTCCACTTAAAAATTGAAATTGACACCAACATTCAATTCCATTGCAGATAAGAACAAATATATAAATTTATATATATGGGTTGCAAGGGAGAATATGATATATGTGCAGAATTCAAGGACTTGTACCGTGCAGTCTTGCGCCAGGACTGGAGCTTCTTCATAAACCATTATGACAATGGTCCCGAGCATTTGCTGTTTCCATTGAATGTCAATCGAGACAGTGCATTTCACTTGGCACTCGGCAGCAAAAAGAAGAAACCTTTCAAAGACCTGCTTCAGATTGTCTCTGCATCCAATGATGACACATATAAAAATGCCATCCACCAAATCCTACTTAGTAGCAACGCAGGTGGGAACAATATTCTTCATGAGGCAGCAACTGTTGGAAACGACGAGGTTATAGACCTTCTACTCTATCACTATCCCACGGAGCTACCTAAGGTAGAAATGGATTTTGAGGAGAATGAGACGCCCTTTCAGTACCTGCTTCGCGGAGAAAATGAGGCAGGCGAGAGCCCACTGTTTACAGCAGCTGCATTTGGTAGGACAGAAATAATGGAGCTTTTAGCGAACCAAAAAGGACAAATGACTAATAACAAGGAGATATCAAATCATAACAGAACAAGATACGATGGAAAATCTATCTTACATGCCGCCATTGAAGGGGAACACTTTGGTTAGTACTAGTTATTTCCTCCCACTTTCTCTCTTTCACTCGTGTGTGTATAGACAATCTGATTAGTTGTCTCCATGCAGATACCGCTTTTAAGTTGTTGCAGCTTGATCAATCACTTGCACTATTGAAAGACAGCGATAACAAAACTGCTCTTCATATTCTTGCTGGAAT
>CATIWR010156787.1:0-28158 GCA_949677035.1 Omphalea diandra
ATATATTTAATATTAAAAAAAAAAAAAAAAATATATATATATATCTCAAAAAATTTCTATTTATTATTTTTATATATATATATATATATATATATATATATATATATATATATATATATATATATATATATATATATTAAACTGACTCTATTTGTTGTATTTGTACAATAAAATACCATTCATGTAAAAAAATGTGTATGTTTAGATATGTTTCCATTATCATTATAACAATTGAAGTCCTTGAAAATTTGCGCAAAGCATAATTCAACAAATCTTAGAGGGAAAAAGGAATAGCTCAGCATGAGAACAAATGATTGCTTTCATCCAACAACACTCTACTGGAACACAGAAATGGCAGGACATGAATGGTTTTTATTGTAAGATATTTAATATAGGATCTTGTACATAAATTTAGAACACCAAATCAATAATTGAATGGAAATAAATTGCGTATTTGTTTCCGCGTTGAATTTCAAATTATTTTGAGCCATAATTCCGAACGCTGAAATTAAACCACTTGAAAATTTGTCAGAACGGTTGAAAACGGAAACTAGGTCTTTCTCTCCTTGACCTTCTCAAAGACGATTACGATGAGTGTAGCAACTAGGGTTGTCCATCATCATGAAGGCAGGAGGGGGATCTAGCCTATTTATAATAATTTTAACAGGCCCACCCATCACAGGTCCATGTTAAAATAGGCCTACACTGACCGTCTTCCATATCGGCTCACAAAAGATGTCACAAGCCCATAACTTCATTGATCACATTTTAATTGGGCTTACCCAAAACAATAAACTATATTATTCAGTCAATTTTATAAATAATTAAAATCAATCCATAATTAATATTAGCCCACATAATAAAAATTTCCAACACCTTGTTTCTGTTGCTGAGCTATATAAATATTATATCTTATGTTAAAGGACCTCGCGTCACATAAGAATATTGTAAAGACTAAAGAGATAAGCAAGAAAAGCTTCATGCCAATACTTTATGGGGCTAATGATTTCTTGATCGGAAGAAAATGAAATCCTTGACACTAAAATATCTTTTCTGAAACCTTGGCCAAATTCAGTTCAAGCTAAAACATGCATTTTTCTACCGTTTCCAAACAAGAAATGAAAATTTTACAAAATCACTCCTCATTTTCCATCACTTTGGTTTGTTGGTGTCTCTTAGTTGAAGACCTATGATTGTTACAATACCTCCAATTTATGTAAGGTATGATCTGAAAGTATCTGTGTCCTCTCTTGTTTGGTTGGGATATAATTACTACAAAAAATTTTTTGAGTTTCTTTCAATTTCGTGGATCGAAGAGTATGGAATTTTATTTATTTTATTTCCACTATTTTTCGTTTGTTCCTGATTTGGTTGGTATCAAACAAAAATAGGATTCCAATGCATGTGTTCATGCATTCTTTTAATATAATGAGCATTATCTTTCAAACAAAAACTCCTCATAAAAAAAAAATTCACCCAAAAACTAATAGTTGTATTTACTGGCATTTTATTCTAGTCTTTACTAAGTTGAGTTGTGTTTGATAGGATTTGATTTAATATAAACTAATGAAAATATAATAAAAAAATTTAACTAATAAAGTTTTATTTCAATAATATTAGAGTTCGTATTCAGAATTATGAGATCATAATGTATTTGATCCATTTGTCATCTCTTGCAAAAATATTGGTTCATTAGTACAATTTACCAAAATTACAAAATCATCTATTGTTATTTATAGATATAACTATTAATATAGATATAAATTTTAAATAAATAAATGTCATATTTAAATTTTTAAAAATATATATATAATTATCCATTAAGTATTATTTTAAAGTATTATAAGTTTTTCTTTATAATACATATATTCAGCATTAATCATGAACATGATAGTAATTTTATTAAAAAAAATTTTAATAATATACTAAACATAAATAATGTAATAAAGCTTAAATAATTAATAAAATAAATAAAATTAAAAATAAAATGATTAGACTTAATATAAAAAGTTAAGGATATATTTATCTTTTTATTTATAAAAATATAAATTATTGATGAAAAGTAATCAGAAATATATTTTAATATTTTTCCAAATTAAAATTATTAGTCAGCCTATCAACTACGTAACTCTTTTTACTGAAATGAAATGATGAATGAAAATCAAAACTCAAATTGACTAATGCTATTGAAAAAAGGGACAAAGAAGTTTTTCACCAGCAGAAAGGAAAAATTTGGACGCATGTGTTTGTTGAATAAATGGACATGACGAAAGAAATGGTGATAGGCAAAGACAAATTAACAGGACAAACAACTCAGCCTCCCCGTTTGAACTGCATAAGAGAGGTAACAAAAGAAGATTGCATCAAATCAGATGTGGTAGTTCTTAATCAGCAGGTAGCCTCTGCAGTAAAGTTGAATTTCTTCATTCAATCATTCATAAAAATAAAGATATAAAAAATGAATAAAGAATAAAAGCAAATCACACCAACCAGAGATGTACACTATAGGGATTTATAATTGAAAAGTCTTCTAGTCCAAACCCAGCTGTATATACAATGTACATTTATATTTTTCACGCACTGCATAGGAACATATACTACTTGATAATCAATTTCACAAGTTTCCCATCAAGTTTGGCTGGACACCTGAAAGCACGTAAAGGGAAGAGATCCAAAGGTTATGATTGAAGTACAGACCAAAAAATCAGGAATCATTTATTGATATGCATAGCACATCAGAAAGGACAGCCAGTAAAATCTTTTATCCCCTCGATACAGCTAATTTAATAACTATTTGATCACGTGATAATGGCAGAACAAATGAGAAGATAACCATGTCTAAAAGCAAGCAACACTTCTCCCCTATACAAAAATAAAGCTAACAGCATAACCACGATAAAAAATAAGATTCCAAAGTAGTAAATACAGTTCCTAAAGAAATTAGTAAAGGCAGTAGATATGCAAATATAACAACGCTTCCTTGATATCAAGAATTTTCAACTCCTTCCAAAAAGGAAGCACTAACTTAATTAACAGTATAAATTTTCATCTGTGAAAAAATATTACTACAGTTTATGGTAGTCCTCAGGAACAAAATTGCTAAAATTTCAATGCAAGTGTGGTTGACTTACAGTATTCAGAGGGCTTCAGAAGCATCTCTCAACAATATTTAAAATTTTGTGCTTGCACTCCTATACGATGGTTCTTGAGAGTCAGCATTCCCGTTGGTTGGCAAGGAAGATGGTAGAATGTCATTTCGTACTCGATTGCTACTGGATTGAGGGACATGGCACTGTGAAGCCAAGTATTCAAGGGCAACAACTATATCACCAATAAGAGGGCGAAAATGTGCTTCCTCATGAAGACACATTGCTGAGATAGCAATGGCATAGTTCAAACAACGGCGAGGGTAGCGCCCTTGCAATAGAGGATCAACCAATTGGTAGAACTTTTTCTGGTCTTTCAGAAATGGCCGAGACTATAACACAATTAAAAAAAAATAAAAAAAGTAAGTTCAGTTAATGCTGCAAGCTGATTACAACAATACCAAGTAGCTTAAAGTGCACTCTATCCAAAGTCAACATTTATGTCCAATTGTTCAGATTTTCTAACATTGCTATATAGGCAGCATTAATTTACTTGATCAAACAATAAAGATATTTGATAACATAGAAGAGTTCAAACTTTTTAGTTGATCTGGATGCCAAATAGAGCATTTCCATGTAATGGCTAGAGTAATAACTTTCTGAAAAGAGAAATGGGGTAGAAACTAGAGTGTAGTGAGTGCATATGAACAAAAAAGAAACCATTGCATTTTAAACTCTGAATCAGTCTGTTCCTTTTATTATCCAGGGAATGTCAAGTACAAATAACCAAGAAAAATGCAGAGGGGATTGGTAGTTGTAAGAAAAGAATAATTGCATTTAAGATATGGGGGATGGGGAGGGACACTAAAAATTTGAGCGTTTAGCATAACCAAGAGAAGGAACCAAAAATGGAAAAAAATAAATAAGGGTTTCACACTTTTGACTTACCCAAGCAACTAGGTTTTGCTCTCCTGGCCTCTTAGTGCGGTCTATTGCCCTTCTCCCAGTGATTAACTCCAACAGAACAACACCAAAGCTATATATATCAGATTTAAGAGTCAATTTGCCACTCATGGCATACTCTGGTGCACAATATCCATAAGTTCCCATAACTCTGGTTGAAACATGTGTCTTTTCGCCAACAGGTCCTAATTTTGCAAGTCCAAAATCTGATAGTTTTGGATTGAAATCAGTATCGAGCAAGATATTTGCAGATTTCAAGTCACGGTAAATAACAGGAGGATTTGCTGTGCAATGTAGGTATTCAAGGCCTCGAGCAGCACCAACAGCTATCCTCATCCGAGTGGTCCAATTCAATGGCTCTTTTTCAGAGTACAGATCTGCAAAACAAATGCCAGCTAATTAATGCACCCAAGCAAACATATTAATCCAAAGAAGAATATTTATCTCTTTGAAAACAAATTATTAAGTGCAACTCTGAACCAGAATACTTGTAAAAACTATCTAAGAACATGCAAAATCATCCAACATAGTTCATAAAGAAATTTATTTTCTCCCAAATAAAAATACAAAATAAAAGGAAACTTAGTATAATTAGCAACAATTAAAAAAATAGGATTACGACTTGTGTGGGTGAAAGTAATTGGATGTGAACTCTAAGCAAAAACTGTTCTGGTCATTAATAAGGTGGCATCTATAGTGCCGTCAACATTGAGTTAACGCCCTTGATTTTTTTTCACTTGTTAGAAGGGTTCTATCAACTATCTCAATTTAAGTGCAAACAAAAGCAAGAACAACTTTCAATAAGAGAATATCTAAAATCTCTTCCTGGGCATAAGATAATAGTTAAAACAAAAAAGCATAAGTGCTCAAGAATTTTACCGAAGATATGGTCTTCCAAACTACCCATTGGCATGTACTCATAAACCAGGAGTCTTTGATCACCGGCAGTGCAGTAGCCAATCAACTTTACTAGATTAGGATGGTGTAAAAGGCTTAACATAAGAACCTCCACAATAAATTCCTGAAACCCTTGAACACCATCATGATTAAGTTGCTTCACTGCAACAACCTGATCATCCACCAAGAAAAAAAGAAAGAAAATAGACAATTTTTAAAGCCTGTACCAAACTAAATTTTCCATTTTTAATTTAATATGATTTGGCTAATTTCATTTACATTCAGAAAGTGAATAACTTGGCTGGCAACTTGCCTGGCCTGATTCCAAGCGGCCTTTGTAAACCCGCCCAAAACCTCCTTCCCCAATCAAATTCATCTCTCTAAAATTGCTGGTGGCCGCTGCAAGCTCACGGAATGTGAAGCTCTGCGCCCCACTGGTGTCTGCATTTCTGCCATTCTCATTAGCATTCACCTTCCCATTACCTGCACCCAGCAAATCATATATATATATATAAAGAAGCAGAATTCAAACCAAATATTTATAGAATTACCATATGGATAAGACCCTCCCTTTCTGTTACCTAAAATTCAAAACATTATTACAGAAAAAAAAAACATATTAAGCAAACTGACCAAAAACAAAAAAAGAAGAAAAGGCAAGTCTAAAAAAGGGAAGGAAAAAAAAACCTGAGGTAACAGAAGAAGAATTGCTTGAGGTAGATCGAAGGCCGTTTTCAATGTCGATCTTAGTATCATGTCGAACGGAAGTTATACAAGAAAAGCACCTCATCTGTGTTCTCAATTACTACTGGTTCTTATAATATAAAAAACAACCAACCACTCAACAGTAATACTACCATTGAAACCTTCATCCAAACCCTAATCCTCCTTCATAATAATTTTTTTTTTAAAAAAAAAACTCTCTTTCTCTTTCCTTCCCTCTCCAACACCCAGAAGAGAAAGGGGAGAGAAACAGAGGAACCGAGATGGTAATACGGGTGTCCACCCCCTCAATTACCCTAATCTGCAATAACTATACCCTCCCCTTAGAAAAAAAAAAAAAGGAAATACATACATATATATATATATATATAAACAATATTAGTATATCCTAAAAATTTCCACATATAGAACATAAAAAATTCAACACATGAACAATCCGTGAAATGGAATGCAAGGTAAGGAAGGGCAAATCAAAGGAAAAATGACAGAGGGGAAATTACCCACTCAACTGTAATAATTAATTGTCCACCTATATTTAGAAGCACTACGGCAGGGGAGGAGAAGATAACAAACAAATTAGGAGGCAGATTTAGCGGCAAAAAGGACTTTGTGAAAAAACAAAATCATAGCGTATTATAAAAATAATAAAAAAAATGATATATATTTGTAAGATAGCAGAGGGTGATGATGAGCAGAAAATTGCATTGGGTTCTCTCTGGATGATGTGGGCCTGTCTTGTTGTTTTCTTTTTCTTCGATAAAATCCTACTACTAGTGTATGCTTATTAACGAAATGGGATTGTTTTTTGCATTAATGTCAGTGCATGATTGTAATGAAAGTCGCTCTCCATCCTTTTCATATGCCCCCACCCAACCTCATTTTTCTTTTGCTTTGATTTCCCTCACCGTGTTTCTAACATTTTAGACTTGGAAGAAGCGCGTAATCGTAACGGTAATGTTGTTATTAAACTCAAAAAACAAGGAAAGAAAACGTAAACAGCTTTTTAGTGGTCTGATGATCCATCCATTGGATTCCGTCTCTGTGGCTTTGTCTACATCTAACCTAACCAGCTTCTTTCTTTTAACTATGCACACCTCTCCTCTTCCTTCTTTTTTAGGTTTCTTTCTGTGAATTTCCACATTTTTGTTTTGGTTACTTGTAGTGGACTATATATGAGTTGATATGGCATTCTTCTGTCTCCCATTATACAAATCATTCAGTCAAGAAATCAATTAGCTCTTCCTTCTCTTATTCTTGGGCCACAACATAAATGTGATAAAGTTGGGTTTTGATACACTGTATTCAGAATCGTAATCATTAATTTCTTTCTATTGAAAAGAGTCCTCTCGAGATACGCACAACAGAAAGTGGATCTTTCCTTCCCTGTTATTGATTTTCTGCATAAATTAGTTAAGTGTGCTTATGTCTATCTAAACCGCTCATTTACTGTGATGATACGAACACCTATTTAATTATAGTTATCTATAATTAATGAGTATATATATTTGATATATAATTATATATATTTCATTTAATAAATTTTAAATAAATAATGTCACGTATCGAATTTTTATAATAGAAAGTTTATAACCTTAATTGTTCGAACATCTAAAAATTTTTCCTAAACTCTGAGTCCCCTCTTTGATTTGATGTATAACTTTTTGGGCAGCAAATGATAAATACTTTGTTTGCCTTTTTGACCACCCAACGTTAACACAAACAAACAGCCCCATATATTGCCTCGTCCTAGGAATTAAAACTCAATAAGCTTCATTTTAATGGGCCTTCAACACAATTTTGAAGTCCAAACGAACAAAGCTTTGCTTTCTCAGCAAAGGCGTTGCTCTTTTGATAGTCTGGTATGCGGTATCAAAACCAATTCGACCTTCTTGGACCCACCATCTATCTACAGTAATTGCTGATCACAAGACTGTCGTAGGAGAGAGGGACCAAGTGGGCCCAAAATCGTGCAAAAATTAACCATCATGATACTGATTTCTCACTGCAGCCTAGATGAAACAGCCTAGACAGCCCATGAATCCCTCAGACACCGTAGACCCATCTTTACTAGATTGGACCACCATAATCCACCAATACAGTACTTGAATAATTTCCAAGTTTTCAAACATACAGCCTGTTCATTCTTTTCAAATATCTTTTTCTTTTTGTTTTTTCATTTAGAATTAAAAGGTGAAAATCAGTTGAATTCACCCTTTCCATTTTCATTATCTTCATGCACAAATAGTCAAGTATCGTAACTTGGTCAAGTATTCCATTGTTAGGAATGATAATTGACCAGCCCATATCATGGAATCCAACGCATACGTGAGACTAACTCCGTGGGAATGTTTATCTACATATACAACCTTACAGGTAAGAATCCTTGTTCATATTGAACAAACATGTGGGCTAAAAATTAACTCGCTGTATGAACTATCAAGTTTGTTTTGGTTGCCAAATGGACCAAAGCATGGGCGCTTGATCTTTCGTTGGATAAATCACTCTTGTGAAACACAGAGCCCATGGGATGTCTCTAGTGGACAAGCTACTAATCACTTGCTACTTGCTAGAACAATTGGTCCGATCGTTATTTTATAGACAAGCCCAAAAGTCCAATGATTGCAATCCCAAAAATGGAACAAATAAACGTCCATACCGGACAAAGCTTTTAGAATTTTTTCCCCCCCTTTTCAGAGTAACTCATTTCTACCCTCTTCAATTTTACACTCGCTCTAAAACATTTAACTTTAAAATATAATTTCAACTATTCATATTATTATCTAAATCTCTTTTTAATAGATGTTTATTGTCTGAATCCCTTTTTAATAGATCCATTAATCTTGTTAGTAGAGAAATCATTTGAGTAATAAAATCAATTAACATAAAAAAATAAAAATTCAAAATATAACAAGTTAAACAGATACCCATCAATCAACACTAACTTTGAATTAAAGCAAATCGGTAGTAGCAACAACAATATTATTAAACTATCAAATAATTAATTAACAAATTACATCAATAATAATAGTGAAATTTGAAATAATACATAAAAAAAGTGAGTCATCAATTAAGGTACATTAGGAAACTATCTTATCAGAGAGATTGATATCGCATGACAATATACAATATATATATATATATATATATATTATTTAAAAAAGATATTTTAGTTATTTTAATTAATAAAACTGTAAAAAATGATATATTTATTTCACTTCTAGTGATCCTATTATTTATTGTTTTTATTTTATTAATTAAAATAATTAAAATTTTAAAGATAAATTTTTATTTCTTAATTTAAAAATTATGGTTATGTTATTAGATGCAAAAGGAATAATTTCTTTCAATCATAATTTAGGTAGTTTGTGTTTTTATTCTTAATTTTTGATATTTTTCAAATTTATAAAATGAGAAACATAAAATTTCATCATTTTATTATAATTAAGATTTAATTAAATTTAAATTTATATGATTTATGCTAATTAGTTTAAATAGATAAAATGTTAATTTAAGGTTATTTAAACTTTTGATACAAGTTTAATAACTCAGTTGATCTTTTGGCTTATGATTCTATCGTATAATTGATCCTTTCATTGATAATATTAATAGATCTATTAAAGAAAAACCAACCTGAATAGTTGAGAGAATTGAAAGTTATGTTTTTAAAAAAGAATTTTAGAGTAAAAATTCATAAAATTTAAGTGACCAAGATAAGTTATTGTTTTTTTAATAGTATATTGGAGGTGCAATTGATTTATAGCTTAAGATTGATAGCTAATTGTTTTTTAATTTTTTGCCAATTAACAACAAAAATAAAAGAAATTTCAACTCTACTCATAATGGCAAGAGATATATGCATTTGATCAATAATATTAAGTTGTATGTATAGTTTTCATTCATTTATTAATTGAACTGAATTCTCTAATATTTAGATTTGTTTAATTATTATATAACTGATTTTGGGCTCAAGTTGAAACTTTATGTCCAATTTTGCTTAAGTTTGACTAAACAAAATCTTTACTGAACTTGAATTTCTTATCGAACTCATCTATTAATAAACTTTTAACTAAATTATTTAAATAAAAAATCTATAATTTATAGGTTATATTAATTATATAATTAATATTATAAAAAAAGGCTCTTAATTATAATTTTGCATACCTAATGGATTAGTCATTGTTGAATGAAATAAAAGAAAGAGAGCTTTTTTTTTTTTAAATATAAATATCAACCTATTTTTAAAATATTTGTGCATAACATGGGATAAAGTTCTCATATTTCTGTTTTTTTTTAATAAAGTTGCTATATTTATTAACTATTTTTTTATTTATCTTTTATAATATTATAGATATAATTTACAATTTTTATTTTGTGTTTGTTGATAAATTATACATTATATTAGTTTTATTTTGCACATATGAGCTAATTATTATGTGTGTTTGATGAAATTAAAATTGAATCATATTTATTATTAATTTTTAATTAATTGAAAGCAGGTGACTTACTTGCTCAACATTCTAATGTCCTTATTTTGGTAGAGTGATGAAGCAGGGGAAAGTGAATAAAGATAGACGTAACATAACTTTTGCAGCAATTAAAGGATATAAAAATGGAGCAATGGCTTGGAATTTGAGGATTGAGCCTTTGTGTGCGATGGAAGGGCAACACATGGGCTTGATATGAAAGGAGAAGAATGCGTCTTGAGCAGGTTAGCTGTAAAGCCAAGGCAAATTTTGCATCAGAACTGCCTCTTCACATCTCCAATTGGAATCTATCATTTTCATTTATTATATCAACTGAGAATGAATTCAATTGAACTCAGCATAATAATTCATTTAGGTTTCCATCCAATGTCATTAAAAATGATGAAGTGCCAAAGAATAGATACTTATAATTTTCATTCATTATCTCAATTATCAACTATCATTTGATCTGAACAATGTTTGAATATTAATAATAAGCCTAGATTGCAAAGCAAGTATTTTCCTATTTATTTCTTTTACATAGTTTTGTAATAAAATATTCTGATTAGGCTTAAAAAGATTGTGTTTTTAAAGTATATGAGAATCAATTTATGTTAAGCGATTTTAAACCCGCATCATCCAATACATTAAAAAAAATTTATTTATTTCAACGATAGCTCCAACCAAAAATCTAAAGTTTACTCTCATTTTTTTTGACATCAAACCACAATTAGTGTAAAAACTAGAGAAGTTATATGCTCAAGTATGTTAAAAGTATCAAAACACGTAAAAATATTTTCTTTTTTTTTTTTGGTTTCTTTGCCTTTTTAAAAAAGGAAGAAAAAAAAAAGAACTCATAATGGGAAATGGATATTTAGAAAACAAGATTTATTTGACAATATCACGGAAAACTACTAACCCGAATTAGCAAAGCTCTTTCAACGGAAATTTTTTTAAAAAAATTTTCAAAATAGCAAATCTCTTTACATATATGGATTAATTAATTATTACCAAGCAAAGTTATCGGTCGATTGTTGTTGAAGTGGAGAAAATTTCTGAAACGAAATGCGGTAGCTTTTGATATGGGAAATAAATTAGTTAATTTTTGAACAAAGAATTAAGTTGGATTAATAGTATTTGGGAAGTGCATTGATCCATCTCTCTGATCCACAAAGACGTTGTCTTTATTTTTGGTACGAGTAATTACGTTACGAGAGAAGCAGTTTCCATTACCTTCCCTATATATTAACGGATTTTTCGTCTTTCTATGCTCCCCAATCAATCAATCAATTACTTATTATAATCATAAATCATATATGTCACGTGGATTAAGATTACTAGTATTCCAAGTCAATAGCAGTAGTAAATGCAATCCGAGAAACAATTTATGGCATATGCCCTCTCCTTTTTTAAAAAAAAAAATCAACAAATAATATAATTTAACAACAAAAAACAAAATTTGAAAAATTTGAAAAAAAAAAAAGAAAAAAGAAAAAGAAGAAGAAGGGGAAGTCGTCCACTTCTAGTCTTCCATCAGAAGGAGCAAATCCATTTCAATAATCCAACTCAAACTCCAGCTAATTTAAACCTATTTCTATTTAATAAAACCATGAGACCTATCATCATAAAAAAAAAGTCTCCATCTGCGGCTCTTCTGCATTTACTTTCTCTTGGCAGCGGGGGGAGGAGGCGCAGCAGCATCACCGCTCCCCATCCGCCCACTTTCCCAACAATACTACTTATTCTTTTCCACCCCTCATCCATGCCATGCGTCGTAGTGCTTCTACGGTGCTTCTTTTTCTCTTCTTTTTTGTTTTCCTTTTCTCCTCTTTCTCCCTATACTCCTTCCGTAATCCAATCTATGTTTCTCAACTTTTATATCCCTACGCCGCTAACCAACGTTCCTCCAATCTCGCCATCCAAGAACACCAAAACCAACCTCTCCGACCCTTCTCTTCCCTTCAAGATTCTAATCTTATCAATTCCGTCTCCGTCTTGTTCCCTGATTGGCAAGTTCTTGTTGTAGTCTCCCCGGATACGGACCTCGACTTTCTTTCCACCCAGAATTTCACCTGTCTTTATCCCAACCACGCCACTGCTCCTGCCAGGTTCTCCGGATTCTTGCCTTCCACCAGACAAACCACGTTCAGATGTTCCCTTCCTCGAAGCGCCAGGCGTCGATACCCGTACTTGGCTCCCATCTTGACAATTTCTCCGGAGAAGGACTTGGCCGTTCCTTGGCCGTCCTCGCCGCCGCAAGAACTCATAAGCTGGAGAAAAATCGTGTACGAATCGTTCTCCACTGAGGAAGACGTCGTTTTGTTTGCTAAAGGACTAAACAACCGGCAGGGCATCAACAGGTCGCCTAGACAATTCAATTGCGTGTTCTTCGTCGAGGCCAACAATAACACCGTTATAAAAACCGCCATCACCAGCTCAGCACAAGAGGTGTTCAGGTGTCACCACCCTGATTTAACGCCGTTCGGTTACAAGGACTCGATCAAACTCAAAGTATCCCTCGAAATTCTGGAGGAAAATAAGGTGGTCGCTTCGGTGGCGTATTACATGCCACGGCGCAAGAAAGAAAACCCAGAAACCAAATCCCAATTGTGTGCCTCTACCATGGTGTATAACGTGGGGAAATTCTTGAAAGAATGGGTAATGTACCATTCCAAGATTGGCGTGGAAAAGTTCATCTTATATGATAATGATAGTGACGATGATATAACGACCGTGGTTAAAGATCTTACTCAACAAGGTTATAACGTTTCTACGTTATTATGGGTATGGCCGAAGACTCAAGAGGCTGGATTTTCCCATGCAGCGTTGTACGCTAAAGATTCATGCAATTGGATGATGTACGTGGACGTGGATGAATTCGTGTTCGTACCATCATGGGAGAATTCTTTGGAACCGTCCAATCAAATGTTAAAGTCTTTATTATCACAAGGGGTAACGATCGGGGAAGTGTCGATAAAGTGCAACGAATTTGGGCCGTCGAATCAACTGTCGCATCCGGCGGAGGGGATGACGCAAGGGTACAATTGTAGAAGAAAAGTGGAGAATCGGCACAAGTCGATTGTATTATTAGAAGCAGTTGATAACTCGTTGCTAAATGTGATACATCATTTTATTATAAAGGAAGAGTACAGATGGAAGCAGGTGAGTACAGAAGCGGCAGTGGTGAACCATTACAAGTACCAAGCGTGGTCGGAGTTTAAGGCAAAGTTTAGGAGAAGAGTATCAGCGTACGTGGTAGATTGGATGAGTGGGATGAACCCATTGTCTAAGGACAGAACCCCCGGGTTAGGGTACGAGGCGGTGGAGCCTTCAGGGTGGGCAAGTAAGTTTTGTGAGGTGAGAGATGATAGGTTGAAGATGTTGACGCAGAGATGGTTTGGTACGGAAACAGAAACAGGATCATACAGAATGGCATGGCAAAAATGAACGTGGTAGTAACATAGCACATGCATAAGGGGTTGGAGTGGAAGTGAAAACCCCCTGTTGATTGAGTCCCTGATATGTATATGTGTGTGTGTGTTATATATATATATATATATATAGTTTTAATATTGATTCTGTTGTGGTGAAGTATTATAAGAGGGTTGGCCAAACTGTTCCATTTTATTGGTACCTTTTTTTTTTTGCGTCCAGATTAGGTGGAGGTGTTTAGTAGCTCATGGCATGTACAGATAGAATTATAAATAGTGGAAAGAGGAAAAGTTTTGTATATTCTGTTTTCTGTAGCTAATTTAGGTTTAGGTGATTCAAGGATATGATTGATTTTTAATTGGTTTGTCCTTTTTTTTTTTTTTGGTGGCTTTTTTTAGAGGGTTCGTTGAAACAAATTTTGCAAGAAAAGGCCAAGCAACCTTCTTGCTTTCTCGTTTTATCCTCTTACACAACTATGGCACATCAGTTTTATGTTTACCATGAGTAAAAAAGAAACGTGGTTTTACCTTGTTAATTCTTGTGTTGCATTAATGGAATCATTACTTCCATTGTAGGTTGCTTCAGTGAAATAGTGTATACAAATGAATAATTGACAATTTGATTCAACGCACTCTTTCAGCATTCCATACTTTGTGTGTAATTGGGGAATGGGAATAAGATCAACGAAAAGGAAGATGTTTCACGTTCTGGCGTGTACCTGAAGTGTGCGCTTAAGTTTGTTTGGAATGTGATTTTTTTCCATACATTTTAGCCAATAGGAGTGGGCAAATGTTGGAGGAAAAAACACTCTTTTAACACGATAACTATTCTATTGGACTAGTTGTGTTGAATCACGCCATTAGCAGCCTCTTGGCACTTGTCCACTGCCTACTTTTTTGAATATTCTTCTCAGTTCGGCATCTTGCTACCTTATCTTGAATTTTAGTTGCCATTTTATATTGCAACAATGATGGGCGTGGGAAAGGAATTATACTTCCTATCTCATTTTGAATACATTGTTTCCGCGAATTTTTAAAAATATTGGTCCTTATTTTTTATATTTATATATAATATTAATTTTTATATCTTTTCCTTCTAACAATTCAGATGAGAAAGAATCTCGACTTCTGACCTCCCTATCACACACAAACAGCATTATTCTGTTTCCATTTCTACGTTCTTAATTTGCTTTGCAGGAGAAGGGGAAAAGGTAGGGGCAAAGCAAGAGAAAGGAGGAAAGAAATGGATGAAAGACCGCGGACAGTTCAAAGCCCTCAGTAAATACAAAGATAATCGACGATACTACTTACTGTTCATAAAACCAACCGCAAAATATAAACCTACACACTTTGCATCACGTTAACATAGTATATGCGAAGAATGACCCTTTTTATTTTAATTAAGAATTATTAAAATTGCGCGCAAAATAGGAATTCAACTGTACCATACTATAAAGCTGTGGTTTCTTACCTAAAAAAAAAAAAATTGATACATTAATCTGTACAAAATCTTCTACAGTTTCTTATGTTATCAAGAATCATTGAGGTGCCACTCACCAATTGATGAATTTCTTATTCCTTAAGCTGGTCAAACATTGATACCCATCAATGAACCACCCACCTTGTTTGGTTAAAAGAAAATGAACTACCCATCCTCATATTCAGAGCTGTAGAGCTAAATCTGGCTGCTGAGGCGAACCAATTGGCACACTGGGACTTGGTGAATTTGGTGACAAGAATCCAACATTCAGGTCCGGTGGAAATTGTAAGAAATCTTGCGGATGGTATGGTGATGATCCCTGCCAAGATGATTTCTGTGAGTCAGGGGTAGAACCGAACGCTGATGAATTTCCTGGTTGTAATAATGCACGTGAAGTTTGGGACGACTTCACTTTGTTCAGATTAAATTCATTCGCTGGCACTGGGCGAAAGCTAGTGTTGCTAGTTGAAACCATGCCAAACACTTGGGAAGGAACTGCAGTCTGCTCCGAACTGGACTTTCCAGTTGGTATTCCAAGTCTTGCAGTCCCCATTAGAGGTGAAAAAGTATCATATCCAACCCCACTACTAAAACCATTTATATCAGATTGAGTTATAGGCTTCTGCTGAACCAGAACAGAAGACAGAGGGTTCATGACGCCAGTGATACTATTTAGTGAGCTCAACTCACTTTGGGAACTTAATCCACCAATACTTTCCACCATGTCTTCTCTATTCCATGGTGAACATCTATTTGCAACAATAGAGTTTGTGCCAGTAGCAGTCGAAGATTGAAATCTGCTTAAATGGTCACTGGATATAGAACTGTTTGGAACTTTCAGTTTTTCAGAACATAAAAGTTGCACCTGTCCGTCAACCACCTTGTCTTCCCCTACCCACCCAGGACCAAACTCAAGTCCTGTTGGCAATGCACTTTCAATTTTCCTTGAAGCAATTTTCCAAATGATGGGGCCAAGATCTGCAGCAAAACGAGCAATACTTCTTGCATAACCATGCTCTGCATTTAAACCTACCTGATGTATTAAAGACAAATAAAATCAGCTTCCTAATAAATGAAGCCATTGATTGCATATAACACCATAACGATGTACCATACCAAGTAGCATGAAAGCAATTCTGGATTTTTTTCAAAAACAACTATCAACAAACTATCTTTTCAAACCCAAGGACAAGTTAGTATCAAGGGCAACATTTAGATACCATCCTTCTCATTTGGGAGAGTAGAAACAAGCACTAAAATTTTCTTTATACATACCATCATCAATTGCTTCAGTTCTCCTTCAAAGATATTCAGGGGGGATGGCACATGCGTGGAAGCCAATGATTGCGTATAGGTATCACGCTTAGTCTCATCTAATGCATATGGCTTCTTCCCGTACTTAAGAACAGCCTTCACAACAGAAGCTGCAAGTCAAGTGCAAAATGTATTAGAAGTCATTGGATGAAGCTGGGAAGTCGAAATAATAAAGAAATCAAACAGAATACAAGGGCAAATTTAGAGTTAATCCGGCCAATTCAAATATCAAACCTGGAAATTCATTTTCCCATTCAGAAATCCAGGTAGCATAAGTTTCACTGTTGTGAGACCCATGAGAGATTCGGACTGTAACATCCGCAGGCTGATACTTATATGAATGAGTCCTTCTAAGGTTGTAGCCAGTAGAACAATTAGTATCCCCTGCAGAGGCAAGAGTTGCGTCTGACGAACATTCAGGACCAACACGATCCAGAGGGAAACTCTCAAGTGATTTTTTCAACTTTCCTGGTGGTCTGCCTCTCCTCACAATTTTGGGTTGGGGTTCACCATCATCACTATCTTGCCTCAAGTTTTCAAAGTCCTTCTTTGCAAGCTCTTGCATGGCTCGTGCCTGAGAAAAGAATCATCATTTTTAAAAAGAAGTCAAACAGAACACTTTGAGGATGAAAGGCAAAAGCTGGCCCAGCCTAACCTGTCGAAAGTAAATAGTGTCTGGAGAATTATACTGCATGGCATTTGAACATATCAGGAGAACATCTTTCTGCACGAATAAAATTGTCACAGCGTTCAATTTCCAGTAAGATCAAATATTTGTTCTCAAAGCAAACCAAGAATGCTGCAAATTTCAGTCCAAAGGACATGCCATAGAGTCATAAAATATTATTCAAAAATTGGAGTAGGATCAACTTAGTAATGATTCCAAATAAAACTGCTTTCTGTACTCAAATATCACCATAATGTTAGAAATAGGTCAATGATGCTGTATTACTGACCTTTGCTGCTTTCCACATACTAAAGATAATTCTGACACTGAAAACATTCAATCAACCTAATATCATCAAACTAATTATTAGCGATACATAGGTCTAGTTGATGGGATTATGTTCTTAAATCCACACTGGCCATCTGTTGATCCTGAAATAAATATACAGCTAGCATCTCTAGGACTTCTTACCCAATTCCTTCTAAACTACCTGATAGTCCACTTTCAAGCTGAATCATAATACTCATTCTAATTGCAGTTACCAGTCTTGGTTACACAAATTTTCCGCATTTCACACAAGATATTGCTCACCTTCAATGCCAAAACCTTTTCTTTTATATTATATCACCTGCTGTCTAGTGATAATTACTAGTCGGCTACCCAATGCTGAATAAACCCAGTTTTCTGCTGCAAACTGTTGCACATTAACAATGCCCGTCAATCTTTATTTTAGGTAAGAGAATATGAAGAGGGGCAATGGTATCTCATGGCTAAATTTTACTAACTGTCCTTCAGCTTTGTCCCAACGCACTTAATTATCCTCAAACAGAAAATTGTAAAACAAATGCCCTCAACTCAAGTTAAATTGCCGAAAAAATGACATGACAACTAACGATAATTTTTTAATTAAAAGTGTCTAACACTGCTCTAAAAAGCTGATCCATTTTCTTTTCTCTCTCCACAACTGAAAATACTCTTTTAAAGCCCCTAAAATCGAAGTCTAAGTCCAGAATTTCTTCCTCGATATGGTTTCGTTTTTGAGTTTAAAGAAGAAGATGACATCGACACCAACAATGAGGATGACATCATCAGAGTTGTAGAGGATCCCGGTCTAACCGCAAGAAATTTCAATGCAAATCCAATTGAAGAAATTGCAGAGGACGATAAACTAGAACAAGAACAAGAACCTATTGTTATAGAACCGGAAGAGCTCCAACTTATTCATGATCTGAGATTCTTATTGATCAAGCCATCGACCAGAACCCATTGTTCAAGCAGCCGACCAGAAACACAAATCCGAGATTCTCGTTGGACGATGGCAGGATTTCTTTCAATGATCATCTCTACTTTTGGACAAGCCTTGCACTTCGTGGTATGGGTATTTGATTGGAAGAACATTTCCTCGAATGCCATTGCTCACCATGATTTTTGTTGTTGAGGATGCTCTTGTCAATGTTGTTTTTAAGGTATGATACTCAAAATTCCTATATGTTCTCCTCTTCTCCCTCTGGTTACTCCTCTAATTGTTTAGAGAAGACCCACTAGTCTTATAAGGCTATCAAGCGAGCGATCGTATGGTTCTTATATCTCTGGTACTGGCCTCAATTTTGGTAATTTGGTTGAGCGGTGCATTTTGGAGCTTGGTACTAGGAGTTGCCATAGGGGTTTTGGTATGTAGAGGTCATGCGAGTTTAGGAAACTGAGATGGGTTTGTTGAAGAACTAGAGGTTGCAATTAAACTGTTGGTCGGTTCCACTTCTTCAGGGTCTAGATATGGAGCTGTTTCAATTAATCATGGTGAATTTAGTTTATAATAGGACTCAACTGACCCATCATTGTTTGATTTTTTTATGACCCTTTAAAGTGCATTATTGTTCTTATTATTTGCTCGTGAGTTATGCGAATTTGTGTTCTTTGTCCTATTATTTAGAGAGCAGACGTTTGTTGTGGGGAATGGTGATAGGAAAGGTGTGAAGAAGTCCTGGAGATGGAACATTGCATCCAACGAGAGCTAATGGGTGAAGAGGTATAACAAAGTTAATGGGGTTGAGAGGTCATTTTCAGTGTTGACAGAAGTGGGCGCATGTCTTCACTTGAGAAGAAAGAAAAAAAAAATCAGCCTTTTATAGCACGTGTCAGACACTTTTAATTAAAATATGATAATTGATTCACATCATCTTTCCGGCAATTTAATCCGAGGTGAGATGCTTTTACTTTACAATTTTCTGTTTGAAGACAATTAAGTGCATTGGGCCAAAGCTGAGAGACAGTTAGTGAAATTTACCCGGTATCTTATACACATTGGTAGCCTGCAAGGCCGCAGACTAAGAATCTGAACATATTGCAGAAGACCATTACAGATCTATACAATTACTTGTGGGTACTTTTGAGAACTTCTTCCTTCAAATGAATCACAAGAAGCAATCAAAACAGACACAAAAATAGAGCAGCATTAAAAGCAAGTTAATTATGACAGCTTTTAAATGCTGAAAGAGATATAAACAGGAACTCATCTAAAATGTTATTTTTATAATAATTAATAGGAGATTTAGACACCTTGAATAAAGAATTTGGCAACAGCACCAAAGAGTTATCACTCTTCTTCCCTGTTGACTAGTACCAATAAAAAGTCAATCAATTTAGGTAATTAGGTAAGAAATTCCAAAGAAGTGAAGACAAATCCACAGAACAGTTTCCATAAATATCAATTAAACTAAACTGCAATAGAAATACCCTCCTGGCCCCCATAAAGGCTTGCTCAAATGCTCATCCAAGCAAATCACTAGAAGAAAGTGTGCCCCATATATAGAAATTAACAAAAAAACATATGTTAAACCAACCTCAAATTGTTCGAAGTTGGCATAAACACCCCCACCTAGCTTTTGTCTGACTGTGGAAAAGTCCATGGGATGCTCAACAATATCACGGTAGTCAGGAAGCTGAACCAACAATCAGTTCAATGACATAAGGAAATGTGTTTGCAGTCATTACACTACAATTGCATCATAGCCAAAGAATAAAACGCACCTCTTCAGGATCCACGGGCTCAGAGAACACTCCATAAGTGTCCTTTCTGCCAAGAGTTGATTAAAACAAGTCAATCAAAACCCAATTGAAAGTAAGCAATCATAAGCCAGTTGAAAGAAGGCTATCATAAACTAACGAAGAGAGCAGGAAAAATCTAAAGCAGCTAGAACATCACCCACTTTTGAAGCCTGTCAAGGATGAAGACCAACAACTTTTTGTCTGGCAAAGGTGTAGTGGGGCCAGGCTCCCCCGGTGACTCTGTTGACATACAAATATAAATGGCTGAATTTTAATTAATTATCACTAGAAATCTTTTTTCTTAAAGAAAAAAATTTCCAAGAAAAGCCCTTGTCATGAAAATTCAGTTCAGGTTTGCTAGCAACACCTTTTCGTACACCTTTTTTTTTTAACATTTTCTTATAAATTAGCCACGAGTAATTTAACTCAATAGTTACCTATAATAGGTTAATTATTTTTAATGTAAAAAAACCTGGAATATAATAAACAATGAAGGATAATACAAAAGATATTTTTTAAAAAGTTATTATATTTAAACGAATATATAGTTAAAATAATAGAAATAAACAATGAAGGTAAAATAAAAATAATAAATTTATGATTTTAACTCAATGTTTAAATAAAATAAATTTCGCCGATAGTGAGTGGATATGTGGCTAATTTATAGAGAAAAGGGTTAAATGAAGACTGTATGAGCTGTTAGCAAAGCTCTATTAAAGTTTGATCGATACCATGAAGCGTGTCTGTCGCTTTTGCATCCTTTTCACCCTGCAAGAAAATCAGTCCACCATAAATTAATTATTCAAATTACCCAAGCAAAAGAGAGTGAATTTAAAAAAGGAAAAAGAAAAAACAAGTATCTTCTGTGATTATTGAGGAAACAATGAGAAATGTTACAGTAAAAGTGGAAGAAGTACAGCAGCAGGCAAGAAAAAAATATAACTGAGAATTGTTATTATTATTATTAAAGAAAAGACAAATTAAAACTTTTTCAGACAAGAAGGTCTGTGCCTCTATTATTTAGGGCACATCAACACCAGATTAAATAAAAAAACAAACTTTATTTATGGAAAATAACACACTACGAAAATAAAGTAAAAGAAGGGGAAGCTGAAACCTTAAACCCATCAATTCCTAGATTTCCCGAAAACAATAAATTGTTATAATAATTAACATCACCAAACGGGAAAAAAAAAAAAAAAGACAGAAATTTGACCGAGTCAAATCATCATCCACTCAACATCGATCCAATACTTCAAGTAACGCGCCAAATCCCAAGAGTATTCAAATCCCATTTTAAAATCACCAAAAGTGGAACAAATAACGGAGAAAAAAAATAGAAACGCACTTGATTCTCTAAAAACAAAAAGAAATTGAAGAGAATGCTTAAAATTCATTAATGTAATCACGTAAGAATCACCATTTGATCAGATCCAAGACGGGCAGTACTGATCTTGCGCCTCCTGAGAGCTGCCTCGGGATTATCGCCATCGGAGCCGTAAGATGAAATCGGGTAATGATTATTGTTTTGTTGGGAATTATTTAATCCAAGCAAAAGCTTGTGTTTCTTCTCTTTGCGCTCGTCATCGTCTTCAATCCATTCAGGCGCATCGGAATTAGGGTTCCGGCGAGTAGATCGGCAGTGAGGGGAGGCATTGAGGGAATTAGGGTTTTGTTGTTGTTGCTGCTTCTGCTGCTGCTTGAGAGAGCGTTTTTGGAGGTCTAAAAGAGAGGGACGGCCCTTTTTCTTCTTCTTCTTGGTCATTGTATCCGCAATCTCTCCCATCTTCTCTTCTTTCTTCTTGTTATGTCCTCCCTTTTCCTTTTTTTTTTTTTTTTCCCTCCTGTCTCTCTCTCTCTCTCTCTCTTCCCCCCACGCCCCCCCCAAACAGACGTTAAATTTAATTTAATTTTTTTATTTTATTTAATTTTATCTTTTTGCTTTTATTTATTTATTTATTTATCTATCATAAATATTAAGGCGTATGGGTTTGGTAGGGGTGAATCGTACGGACCGCCCGCTAATGCGGGGGAGAGCGGAAGCTCACGTGATATACATTTTTTTTTTTTTTTTGGGTTTGGGATGTATGACGAATCGTATTAAAGATTTTTTTTTCCTTCTATTTTAATAAGTATTTATTTCATTGGACTTTATTCTTTTCGTGGCAGTAGCAAAATGTAATTAGCTTCCCTCACATCACAAGGCTACAAACTTTAAAATGTAATTTCGATTTTGGTTTTCTTCTTTCATACTAGTAAGTGGTTATTTGTGATTATATTCGAAGTTTATGAAACTAAGTCTCAGCTTTTTATGTAAATAATTACTTTATACATAGAATCAATCAGCTTTTAATCTAATAATATTAAAATCGTCTCTAGAATTAAAAAGATCTCAATTGAAATCAGTAAAACTAAAAAATAATATATTAATAAATTTTTTTTATTATTTTTATATTTTAAATATAAAAATACTTATATTTTTTAATATTGATGCATAATTCTATTATTAATGAGTTTAATACACCTTCTAATATATTTCTTCTAGGTAAATGCAACATTCATTCTAAAATATTTTATTTTCGTTATTTATAATTATATGTTAAAGATTTTCTTTATTTGATAAATTTGAGTTCAATTAGTTTTGAAATAAGTTTATTTATAATGCATCTACTAAAGGTTTTCTGTTTTGAAATTTCCATCTTTTACAAAAATTTCAACTTTTTTATTTAATAAAAAAATCTCATTTTCCTCCTCTATTTCAATTTAAATTTAATGACAAAAATATATAAATTATTTAATCAAGCCATTCATTCATTATATCAATTTATAAATAAAAATTAATTACTTCTAAATGATCAATAACAATAGAATTGAAGTTTAAAACATAATAAAAATCTAAGAATATATGAAATTGTACTTTATATATATTTTTCTTGCTTTTTTTTACCCATATATGCATTTGTTTTTGTACAATCTCTCTCTCTCTGTATATATATATATATATATATATATATATATAACTTTGACTTGCTTCATTATATGAAGCATTTAATGTAATATACAAAAATTTAAGAATGATAAAAAGATATCATAAAATAATTTTGTTAATTAATAAATTACTGGAATTACATATAAGTATTAAGAAATGAAGATAGAAATTTATAGCTTAATTTAATTTAAGGTGCAATATCATGAAATTTTCAAATTAGAATTTCATTGACATCACTTAAGGCAAGGACTTAAAATGGAAAATTGTCATAAATATTATAACTTTAGTGGGTCAACTTAATTTTTTTTTAAAAAAAAAAAAAACCCTCTAAATTTTTCATGAGAAGTCCATATTTTTAAATTTTTTAAATTAAATTTCTAAAGTTTATATTTTATGAGGTTGAGTGGGGTAAAATGATCCATTCAAACCTTTAAAAAATGATATGCAAATCATGTTATAGAAAAATGTGAATCTTTTATCTATGTCCAAATAAAAAATATATATTGATTTAATATTTCAAAACAATATAAATGTGCAAATTGTTAAAACAATCATTTTGTTTTCAGTATCTTATATTTGAAATAACAAAAATAGTGCAATTTGAAATATAGTAAGAACATTCCACTTAGTTGTCGTTTAAAATCATAATTTGACTTTACTATATTTCAATTGGTTTAATAACTTAAATATCTGAAAAAATTAAATTTTATTATTTGAAATTAGATCTTTATAGCTCTAATACGTGAGAAATAATATAAATTTTTAATAAAAAATAATAGAAATTTTCCATGAATGAATTCTCAATTATTATAATAATAAGAAAAAAATATCACACGTAAATACTAATATTTTTATATTTAAAAGTGCATGAGTTAATTAAATATAAGATCTAAATTTATATATCTAATCAAATCTTAAAATATTTTTAATAAAAAACAAAAAAAAGAAGAAATAATAACAAAAGGATCATTCTTGGCAAAAAAGAATAGCCTACGGTGATACTCCATTCATTTTATAATATTTGTCATTTTATAATTATGTACATAAATTAAAAAAATAATTAATAAAGAATAGTTTTCATTAATGTGGATTAATATACCCCTAATTTGTCTTTAATTAAAACTTTATCACTAAGAAAATGAGAGAAAAAGGAGTGATGAGGATAAGTTTAAAAAAAATAATTAATGTTGTTTTAGTATCGTAGAATAACAGATATTTTGAAATAAAAATATTTTTTAAAAATGATAGATATTGTGAAACAGTGAGTAGAAGTGAGCAAATAAACAGTTCGGTTTGGCTTTTTATCAAATTTTAATAAATCAAATTTTTTATACTTATAACCGAATCGAACCTAAATTTTTGAAAAAAATTGAATTAACTGAACCGATTAAACTGAAATTTATATATCTATAAATCGAACCGAACTGATTTTATAAAAAGTTTGGTTCGATTCAGTTCGGTTTGTTTCAATTAAATTACATATATTTTAAATTTGGTTCGATTCAAATTAGTTTGATTTATTTATTACTTCGATTAATTTATTTTGTTGGTTTTCTATCTAAAAAATCGAACCGAAAACCAAATTTTTTTAAAATTATAATCGTACAAACAAATTTTATTAAAAGATCAAACCAAACCAATTTGGTTCGGTCCGGTTTTTGTTCACTCCTAACAGTGAGAATATTTTATAAAACTGAAAATTAAGTACTAAAAAGTTAAAAACTGAATTTTAAATACTTAATGATTTAAATGCTAAAAGTTTTTAATTGTATAGTTGTTTGGTATGAAATGAAATTAAGAGTTGAATATGATCAATCTATTTGATAATTATAATTATTAAATATAATTATCAAATAGATATTAAATATATTTTATTTTTATAGAAGAGTTTGTTGATTCATTAAGAGTATATAGGTCATATTAATAAAAATATTTTAGTACTTGTTGGTTGAACCTATTAAATGATAATTTTAATTATTATTTTAAGAGAATTATAAGTGAACTGAATTTTTCCAGTAATAGATAAATAAGGATATCAAACATGCTTAAAAAAACAAGAATTTAAAATATTATTTTAAAATGTTGAATTGTGTTATCAAATACTTCCCTAAATAATAAAAATTAAAAAAATAAAAGAAATAATAAAAGAGGATAGGATATTTAGGAGGTGTTTTTTTAAGTGTTTGTAAAAGTTATATAGTATGTGTTTGATAAATATATCAATTTTAATTTAAATATTTGTTGGACTAGGTTAATCAAACTTAGGTCAAAAGGTTTTTTTTTTTTTTTTATCTTGACAATGTAAATTGATAAGTTTTAATATCATTTTTAAGTATTGATTTTGCAGTTTTTAAATTATGTTTGTATTAAAAGTTGGATGATAGTCTAAATCTCAAATATTGTGGAAAGTCATTCTAATTTGCGATTAATAACCTCTAATTCATGACCACGACATTACAAAAAGAAATGGATGAACTTGAACTAGATGGATTCGTGGAGCAAATCGCAGTCGCGACATTACCAAGAAAGACATGAAATTCAAACAGTCTAATTTGCAGTGACAATTATATTGGAAGTCGCAACCGCGACTTTTATAATTGATTGGAGGGAACTAAGTCCACAACCAGAACTTTCTAAGTATCCAAATTAACCATCGACGTATGAAAATTTGTGAGGATGAAATAGCTTTCGAGACCTCGATTTGTTGAAGTAATTTCTCCTTTCTAAATAGAAGGATTGCAGTCTCAGTCGCGTCAAGAAAAACTTAAATCGCAACCGCAACTTTTGGTTGGTTAGATAAACGCAATGACTATTTTTCTTAAAAGACCAATAATAACATATCACATGAATTAACCGTTAAATACAAACGAGATTTTCCACCACAATTTCAATATTTTTAGCGTAAAATGGCAATTCGCGACTGCAAAATTAGTCTAATAGACATTTAATGCAAAATTTGTCTAATTTGTCTTAAAGATTTAAATATAGTTTTTTGTAACGTCTATTTGATAGTTATTCTCTATAAATATTCCACCAAATAAACATTAATGTAAAATACTAGCATTAAATATAGCTAAACTTTTGCAATTTTGTTTCTCAACTTTAAATTTTTTATATGTGAGTTTGATATTATTGGGTGTAAATATTAAACACCATTTCTATTGGTTTAAAAGTTAGACTGGTTGTAAAACTCTTGTATAAGTTAAGTGTGAGTTTTTGGGAAACACTTGAGAGATTTTTGTATGAGTCTTAGAATAAAAGTTGCAAGGTTGTGTGTGAATTATAAAACACAAAGTGTACAAGTTTGGTGTGAGTTTAGAAATATCATTTAGTGATAGTAGAATATCTAATTGTGAAAAATTAAGGAGTGGACATAAGATTCATTAATACTCGAACCAATATAAAACAATGTGTGTTCATATTTTCTCTTAGTCTTTCAATTACCAAATTCATTATCTTCCCTTCAAATTTTAAAATTTCCACCAATTCAATCACTTTTCTTGAAGTTGACGGGGGCAACAAATATGAACTAATAGTTGATAGATTATCTAATAGATTCAATTCAAAAAATATATTTTTTAAAACTTTTTCTTAACTAATCTTATGTGTAAATAAAAAATGAATAAATTTTATTTATTTATTTAAAATTTATATTTAATAACAATCTATAATAATAATAATAATAATAATTTTGACAAATACTATATATCAATCAACAACATGTCACAAAAAAAAAACTTTAATTTCTTACCAAAAAATAAAAATATTATTTAATGTCTGACTTTTTTGAAATACATTTAAATATATTCTCGAATCTATTGAAGAACTTGTTTGGTTTGCCTATTACTAGTTGTTGTTACTAATTACCGATTGATATTAAGTATTTGATAAAATTATTATTACTAATTACTGTTTATAAATATAAGTTCTAATATAAATATAAAATTTTAAAAAATAAATAAATACATTTTAAATTTTTTAAAATAAATAATACATAACCATCTATTATGTGACATCTCATTTACTAATCATTTAAATTTCTCTCTAAATCTATCCATTGTCATTTAAAATACCTGATTAATTTTTTTTCACTATGTCTCTTGTTCACCATTTAGTAATTATTTACAACTAAACATACATGAATAATCAAACTAAAATACTAATTGACTGCATACTGACCCAACCTCTATTACACTGCTAGACAGCGACTTCGAAAAGTATATTGGATGCAATCTTTAGTCTACTCTTCCTGAAATAAGATTTCATACAAAAGAGTGAGTTTGCATACTCAGTAAGTAAATGCATAACGATATTTCAATCTCAAATAACGTAACAATATTTAAACATAAATAACTCATCATTATATCCGTGTACAAAAGAAAGAGTTTTCCTCTTAAATGTCACATAGGCTATTAAAGGTTATTGTCACACGTGATGTCATAAATTATTGTCATATAGGCTATAAATATCACTGCCACAAAGACTTTCATTTTTAGTTGCCACATAGGCTATACATATTGTCACCATACAGGCTATCAAAAGTTTTTGCCAAACAGACTATTATAGCATTGTCATATAGGCTATCAAATGTTCTTACCACACAAGCTATTATATTATTGCCACACAGGCTACCATCTCATTGCCACACAGGCTATCATATCATTACCACACAGGCTATCAAATGTGTTTGAAACACAGACTATTATATTATTGCCACACAATTTATCAAATGTTCTTGCCACATAGGTTATTATATCATTGTCACACTGTCTGTTGTCACATAGGCTATCGAATATTATCGCCACATAGATTATCAATTATTATCGCCACATAAGCTATCAATTATTATCGCCACATAGGCTATCAAATATTATCGCCACATAGGCTATCAAATAGTCTTACTTGCTAACAACATCAAGTATTAGTCTTTCAACCAATCAACTATAAATCTAACAAAATTTCAGCAATATAATGACTAATAATAACACCCGTAACTTTGGAAGCTCATATCCCCACATACTTCCATTCTCTAGTCATAATTTATCAACATCTCATGAAAATAAATAAATCAAGAATATAACAATCTTTCATCTATGTATA